>SJYV01010844.1:140793-186615 GCA_006410875.1 Neotragus pygmaeus | reverse complement strand
CTCTCTGTGCACGGAGAAGCGAGTGATGACCCAGTCACCACAAGGTGTATGCTTGGTTTTTTTTTTTTTCCTCAGTAGCTGGGAGGGTCTCTGATAATCTCTCTGCATTCACCCTCTCCAGTGGTGGCCACCTGCCTGGACTTGGATGGGTTCCACCCATGTCCTGAGTAGCGGGCTGATTCGCATGCAGGGTTTGACCTTCCCTCTCTGCCAAAACTGCACGGTGACCTTGGGCAACGACTTCGGCCCCTCTGAGCCTCAGTTTTCCTCCTCTGCAAAATGGGTGTAGCCGACAAAGCACAACTGTTAAGTGCTTGGACTCTGGTGTCACACACAGATTAGTTCTGCATCTTCCTCTGTGACCTTGAGCAGGTCCTCTCTGACCTTCTCTCCCTGGAAAGTGAAAGTCTTAGTAGTACCTGCCTCCTCGGGTCCTTTTGCTGTGACAGTTAAGAGGGTTAAGATGCTACAGAAAAGGCAGGGCCTGGCACAAGGTAAGTGGCATTAAATGCCAGTTCGGGTCATCAGAGCCCTGGACCACCTGCCTCATGAAGTCCTGATGATTCTCTGTATGAGGGCCTCGGGCCCACAAATGGACACTTGCTACAGAAACTCATGGTTTCAGGCTTGGTTCTAACCTGATTCGGACCTCCACGGTGAGGGATCAACAGGATGTGTGGCTCTCACCCACCCATTTTTTACCAACCTGCATTCCCTTGGGCTTGTCCGGGCTGCAGGGAGTGGGTGGGGTGATCTATGGGCTCAGTAACCTGCCTGGGGGAAGGGAGGGGGCCTCTGACCCAGGGGTAAATCATGGACTTCCCAAGGGCCCGTCAGTTCCCCAGGAAAGAAGCCCTGGGCATTTGTTATCTCAATGCTTCCCTGAGGGGCTGACCACATGATTCATTTCACTCACACTAATTGGATGTAAATTAGATGAGAAATCAGTAATTTGTCCAAAGATTTGTCATTCCGGTGGCTTTCCAGACAGAGTGAAGTTGGTCCGGAGGGCCAGTGAAGTCGCCCCCAGCTGTAAGGGAGGCATGCATCTCCATTTTAGGAGATGAGAAGCTTTTCCTTGGTGATTTCTGTGTTTGCAGTTTTTTAAAAGGATGGATTTAAGGTGGAGATAGCAGGAGATGGAGAGAAAGAGAGAGGGAGAAGGAGGAGAGGCAACAAGAGGGATAAGGTGGGGATGAAGGAGAGACAGAAGGCAAGCATGGGGGGTGGGGATAGGTGAGCAGGGCAAGAGAATGGGGAATAGGGGGGAAGAAAAGGAACGGAGGTGAAGGGAGAGGTGGGGAGGGGGTCGGGAAAGGGGCGACCAGGACAGAGGAGTAAAGGGAGGAGGGGAGCGTTTCTTGATTTTTCTGGCTGCCTTTGCCGGCTGGAGGGGTGGGGGAGCCTTTAGGTAACACTGTTTACTGTCAGTAAGAAAAAGGCTGCTCCAGCCCTCCCCTACAACAATATGCTAATCAACCCCTTGGGCCAGCTCAGATCTGCAAAGCCAGGCAGCTGCTTCTGTCGCCTCTTGGGCTCCGGGCTCCGGGAAGCGATAGCCGCTTACTTAATGAGGAAGGGAGGCGGGATGGCCCAGCTCTGGGAGTGGGGGTCAGGCAGCCTGGAGGGGATGGGTGTTACAGGGGAGCCTGCCTGGCAAGGACGGAGGCAGCCAGGGCTCCCCAGGAGGCCCCAGTGCTGCTCCAAGGTGGAGCACCAGTAGCCGCTCATGTTCTGTTTATTAGAGAGACATATGAGTCCCCTGAAAGAGAGCAGAGATTTAAAAAAATATTTTCAAGGGAATCTGAGGCCTGAGTCAGGCTGGAAAGGGACAGAGGGCAGTGCTCAGGGTGGCAGGTTTAGAGGAAAAGGGGGTCCCTGGCCTGGAGACCCCGTGGGAGTAGTTGGATCCTAATAATAATAGACACAAAAATCCCAGCGTGGAGCTGAGAAGGTCACAGTGGGGTCCTTGTCTGGTCTGCCAGGAGAGAGGCCCTTCTCCCAATGCCATGGGAGAAGGCTGGACTCCACGGATGCTACAGAACAGAGTCAGAGGGTGGAGGCCCTGGACACAGGGGCTGGGGTATCGTAAAAGGTAAAGGAGGGTGTCTGAGGCATCGAGACCCTGCACTTGGAAAGACTCATTGCTATGTGCTCACTTATTCCTTTCAACATTTGACCTGTGTTTCTGAAACTTTTACTGCATGCTGGGCACGGTGCAAGGTGCAGGAGAAGCCCAACAGATTTGGTGCCCTAGACTCTGAAGCAGCAGGGCCTAGGAGGGGAGGCAGACAGTAGGCAAATAACCGTGAACATCCCACTGTATGATGAGCTACGTCAAGTGCCACGCAAGAGAGGGGCTCGGGCTTTTGACAGCATGTAGCAGAGGAACTGGGGCTAGTGGGGGTAGGGGGAGCTGGAGAACATAATGCTAAGATAATCAATTCAAAGTGATAAAAGGGTAACTGCATTTGATTCTCACAAGGAGAAGCAGTGACCTTGGCCGCTCAGACCTCGTTGGGTATGCATGTGGATGTGCGGGTGGGTGTGCAAGAGAGCGTTTGAAAATGCCGGGAGAGGTGCGTGCCCTGTATTTGTGAGCATGGGTCTCAGGTGGGGTGTAGCTGATTATTTGGGGGTGTATTTTAAAGCAGCATAAGCAGCAGCGATTGAAATCTGAGGGTAGTCTAAAGTGCATCCCCATCTCTGTCTTCGCTTCATGTCTCCAAATTTGAGAATGAAAAAGACAAAGCAGCCCCATCTCTCAGTTTCCAGGATCAACTTTTCTGTGATTCTCGGGGTGCTCCATGTGGAAAGGCCTGGTCCAAGCTGAGCAGGGGTTCAATCCTATTTCCCTCCCCATCTTCCCACAGCCTTTCATTTCTCTCTCTTTCTTTGTTTCATAGCTTATTGAGTTATTAATCCCCCTTATTAATAAGAATTTGCCTGCCAAAGCAGGAGATGCAGGAGACATAGGAGACGTAGGAGACGCAGGTTCAGTCCCTGGGTTGGGAAGATCCCATGGAGAAGGAAACAGCTACCCACTCAAATATTCTTGCTTGTTGAATCCCATAGACAGAGGAGCCTAGAGGGCTACAGTCAATAGGGTTGCAAAGAGTTGGACACGACTGAGTGACTGAATGCTCACGCAGGAATATTAAGACCCAGCAACATTGTGAGCCCTTCAAATACTTTATTTCATGGAGTCATGCTAAAAACAAGACAACATAAGAGTGGATATATATATATGTATAACTGATTCACTTTGTTGTACAATAGAACTAACACAACATTGCGAATCAGCTATACTCCAATAAACATTAAAAAACAATAGCAGCAGCAATAACAACAACAAAAGACCAAGATGGCACGCCCCAAGTGGGATTTAACTACAGCTTTGGCTTTCCCAGAAATGGAACCTTAAGTTAGGTCATCTGAGAGATCCCTGCCATCCACTAAAGGAAAAGAACCTTGCAATAATCAACCTGGTATAACTTGTCCCTGCTCCCTTCTACCTATGAAAGGCTTTCATTTTGCACAGATCCCTGGAGGTCCTTTCTACCCACTAAATGGGATGCGGCTTGGTTCATGAATTGTTGAATAGCATCCACAAGATCTTTAAAATGTACTTGGCTGAATTTGTTTTTTTAACAGTTCCCCATTAACCCTGTGAGGTAGGCTTTTCTATCCCCATTTCACAGATGAGAAAACTGAAGCCAAGAGAGGTTAAGTGACTTGTCCAAGGTCATGCTGCCAGGGAGGAGAGGAAGCACAAGCTCACAGCTTCCAACCCCTGCTCTGTTTCTTTCCCTCTCTTCCTTCCTTCCTTTTCCCTCCCTTCCTCCTCTCTCCTTCTTTCTCCCTTCCTGCCTTCTGTAAACATCTAGGAGTTTATGATGAATTACAGGCAGGTTAGTCACATTCTGTCTGACCCTCTGCTTTACACCACGTGGTTGCACAGCAAGGATCTGATTCATGCCCACATTTTGAGGACTCCTATATCTGGTTAACGTTGCCAAGTTCCTTGGCAAATGTGAAGGTGTTGTGAGAGAATCATTGACATTTCAAAGCTGGAAGTGCCCCCTCCTCTTTCCACACCGATGAAACAAGGAGGCCTAGTAAGGAGAGAAGGGTTGAGGCTGGTCTACCTGAAGTGGCTCTCCAGCAGAAGAGTGAAGACCAGAGGCCAGAATGCCCCCTTCTGATTCCTACCAAGTTCCAGCCAGCACACCTGGCCCCAATTCTGGGAAATCAGAGCCTCCTTTAGAAGACCAGCACACCCCAGGGGATGCAATAGAAAGGATTCCCCAAATCCACATAGAACCTGGGCCAGGGGAGTAAGGTGCCTTCCATCATTCTAAAGTGAAAGTATTAGTGGCTCGGTGACGTCTGACTCTTTGTGCCCTCATGGACTGTAACCCTCCAGGCTCCTCTGTCCATGGAATTCTCCAAGCAAGAATACTAGAATGGGTTGTCATTCCCTTCTCCAGGGGATCCTGGGTCTCCTGTTTTGGCAGGCAGATTTTTACCATCTGAGTCACCAGGGAAGCCCCCAACCGTTCTAAAAGTTCTGACAAATATCTCTCAGGTCTTAGGATGCCAAGGGACGTTTCCTGTCGTCAGCATAAGCTGTTGTCCTAACTCTCATGGAGGATGCCATTATGCTCAAAAGGGCCATACTTCTACCCTGTTGATTAGAGGACAGGGAAAGGGCTTCCCTGGTGGCTCAGATGGTAAAGAATCTGCCTGCAATGTGAGAGACCCAGGTTCAATTCCTGGGTCTGGAAGATTCCCTGGAGAAGGGAATGACTACTCACTTCAGTATTCTTGCCTGGAGAATTCCGTGGACAGAGCAGCTTGGTGAGCTACAATCCATGGGGTTGCCAAGAGTTGGACAGGACTGAGTGACTGACACACTTTTAAAGGGGATCCCAAGAGAGATATGAATGGTTGAGCAATCAAAAGCCCCCCCCACTGCCTTTTCTCTCTCCCCTCCCCAGCCCCCATGCTGACTGTGTGTGTGTGTGGCTATGACAATATCAGCTGTCATTTCCACTGACACTGTTCAGGGAAGCTCTGGAGTCAGGGGGCTCAGGCTCCAGATCAGGTCCTGATACTTAAGAGTCTTGGTTTCCCCATCTGTAAAACGAGAACAATGGGCCTTTCATTTGTTTCTCAGGGCTGTCAAGAGAATTAGCTGGAGTTATAATAAGCTTGAGAAAAGTGGTATTTTGCTTGGCAGAGTGAGAACTTAATGAAATAAATAAATAAAAGACTCATCACTCCTTCCGAGAGCACAACACAAAATTCAAGTGCAGAGCTTCTAGACCAATAGCTAGATTGACTTGATCAGCCAGATTAGACATTTGTTGATTCAGGGTCTTAGGCTTTTGCCCTAAAATCGAATTTTAGACTTACACAATTTGTACCAAAGTTATTTTTCTTTTTTTTTTTCCCTTCTTTTGGTTTTATCTTTGATACTGTNATATATATATATATATATATATATATATAAAACAACAGTTAACATCCACTGAGTGCCTACCCATTACATATATTAACTCAGTTAATCCCAGTCTATTGCTATGAACTGAATTGTGTTCAGTTTTGGGAGTTTCGTGTTCCATATTTTAAAAGATGATGCTGTTAAAGTTCTGCACTCAATATCCCAGCAAATTTGGAAAACTCAGGAGTGGCCACAGGACTGGAAAAGATCAGTTTCATTCCAATCCTAAAGAAAGGCAAGGCCAAAGAATGTTCAAACTACTGCACAATTGTACTAATTTCACAGGCTAGCAAAGTAATGCTCAAAAGTCTCCAAGTGAGTCTTCAACAGTACGTGAACCATGAACTTCCAGATGTTCAAGCTAAATTTAGGAAAGGCAGTGGAATCAGATATCAAATTGTCATCATCCGTTGGATCATAGAAAAAGCAAGAGAATTCAAGAAGAACATCTACTTTTGATTCACTGACTATGCTAAAGCCTTTGACTGTGTGGATCACAACAAACTGTGGAAAATTCTTTGAGAGATGGGAATATCAGACCATCTGACCTGCCTCTTGAGAAATCTGTATGCAGGTCAACAAGCAACAGTTAGAACTAGACATATAACAATGGATTGGTTCCAAATTGGGAAAGGAGTACGTCAAGGCTGTATATTGTCACTTTGCTTATTTAACTTATATGCTGAGTGCATTATGCAAAATGCTGGGCTGGATGAAGTACAAACTGGAATCAAGATTGCCAGGAGACATATCAATAACCTAAGAGATGCAGATGACACCACCCTTATGGCAGAAAGCAAAGAGGAACTGAAGAGCCTCTTGATAAAAGTGAAAGAGGAGAGTGAAAAAGCTGGCTTAAAACTCAACATTCAAAAAACAAAGATTGTGGCATCCGGTCCCATCACTTCATGGCAAATGGATGGGCAAACAATGGAAAGAGTGACAGACTTTATTTTCTTGGGCTCCAAAATCACTGCAGATGGTGACTGCAGCCATGAAATTAAAAGACGCTTGCTCCTTGGAAGAAAAGCTATGACCAACCTAGACAGCATATTAAAAAGCAGAGACATTACTTTGCCAACAAAGATCTATTTAGTCAAAGCTATGGTTTTTCCAGTAGTCATGTATGGATGTGAGAGTTGGAATATAAAGAAAGCTGAGTGCCAAAGAATGAATACTTTTGAACTGTGGTGTTGGAGAAGACTCTTGAGAGTCCCTTGTACTGCAAGGAGATTAAACCAGTCAATTCTAAAGGAAGTCAGACCTTTATATTCATTGGAAGGACTGATGCTGAAGCTCCAACACTTTGGCCACCTGATGTGAAGAGCCGACTCACTGGAAAAGACCCTGATGCTGAGAAAGTTTGAAGGCAGGAGGAGAAGGGGGATGACAGAGGATGAGATGGTTGGATGGCATCACCAACTTGATGGACATGAGTCTGATCAANAGAAAGCAAAGAGGAACTGAAGAGCCTCTTGATAAAAGTGAAAGAGGAGAGTGAAAAAGCTGGCTTAAAACTCAACATTCAAAAAACAAAGATTGTGGCATCCGGTCCCATCACTTCATGGCAAATGGATGGGCAAACAATGGAAAGAGTGACAGACTTTATTTTCTTGGGCTCCAAAATCACTGCAGATGGTGACTGCAGCCATGAAATTAAAAGACGCTTGCTCCTTGGAAGAAAAGCTATGACCAACCTAGACAGCATATTAAAAAGCAGAGACATTACTTTGCCAACAAAGATCTATTTAGTCAAAGCTATGGTTTTTCCAGTAGTCATGTATGGATGTGAGAGTTGGAATATAAAGAAAGCTGAGTGCCAAAGAATGAATACTTTTGAACTGTGGTGTTGGAGAAGACTCTTGAGAGTCCCTTGTACTGCAAGGAGATTAAACCAGTCAATTCTAAAGGAAGTCAGACCTTTATATTCATTGGAAGGACTGATGCTGAAGCTCCAACACTTTGGCCACCTGATGTGAAGAGCCGACTCACTGGAAAAGACCCTGATGCTGAGAAAGTTTGAAGGCAGGAGGAGAAGGGGGATGACAAAGGATGAGATGGTTGGATGGCATCACCAACTTGATGGACATGAGTTTGAGTAAGCTCCAAGAGTTGGTGATGGACAGAGAAGTCTGGCATGCTGTAGTCCATGGGGTTGCAAAGAGTCGAACATGACTGAGTGACTGTATTGGAGATAGGGGCTTTAAAACGGTGATTAGGGTTAGACAAGCTCTTAAATGTGGAGCCCTGATCCTATAGAAATGATGCCTTTATAAGAACCAGAGCTGTCTCTCTCCAGCGTGTGAGGACATAGCAATAAAATCCTTGTCTACAAGCCAGGAAAGGAGTCCTCACAAGAACATGGCCATGCAGGCAACCTGATTTGAACTTCCAGCATCCAAAACTGAGAAAATAAACTATAATTGCTTACGCCCCCAATCTGTGGTGCCCTGAGCTATGATAATACCTCTGAAATAAGTGTGTTTACTATCCCCACTTCATATCAGAGAGGTTGACACCTGAGCAAGTCCAGACAGCTGGTAAGAGAAAAGGCCAGAATTTGGGCCCTGGATGTCTGGCAAGAGCCTGTGCCCCTTAAACTTGAGGCCATGGCCCACAGTCACCTCGAGAGTCACACCGCAGGAGAACTCATCGAGGGATCAGTGTCTTCCTTACCCACCACGTGGTGTTAGCCATTACTTAAATCTATTGACCAGAAGAAGTGGAGGAGAAGAGAGAAAGGGTGACTCGCCAGTTATTCCCACACATACCATAAGTGCTGAGCAACAGTCAGCAAGAGTGCCAGCTTCTGAGGGCCAGTCTGTGCATCTTTTCCCAACTCCTTATTCAGGGACATCATGTGGGTAGGTTGAAATCCTCTGGGGTGGGAGTATTTACACCTCAGAAATTGGCAAACACTACAAATCCAAGCTTTTTCACTGGAGAGCCAGTTGTTAAACATTTCCCAGCACACTGCTTCATTCTGCATCAAAACATAGAGAAGGTATGGGTAGCAAGACTCCTTGGCAGCATGGACCTTGCCTGCTAACCACCCTACTTGGTTCTCTTTTGATAGAATCATAGGCCCTCAGGACGCTGAAGCTGGAAAGTTCCGTAGAGACAGTCAAGTCCAATGTCTGTGTTGCAAATGGACAACTAGGGCCCAGAGAGGGGAAGTGACTTGCCTGAGGTCACACAGCCCATGTTACAGCAATTCACGTCAATTTCCATCCGTGTCGTCCAAGCCTGTAGATCTAGTTAGGGGAGAATGCCACAGGTTTTCTGGCATAGACTAGACATGGAAGCTGCTATTTGGGGAGCTATTCTGTGAGGATGGGGTAGTGTTTTCCGGATTTCCTGGCTGTTCCCTCCTCCTGCACTTCCCTACCCCCGCGGGGTGTAGTAGAGAGATAAGCAACGCACACACTGTCATCAGTCATGCAGCCTCTTCTGTCTCTGAGTAGAGTCTGTAGCAGTTGATGCAAATAGCACAGCTTGTAAATGTGCAGATTGGATCAGAGCCCTAAAGTGCACCCTAGAAAACACGGCTGCGTGTTCTTCATCTACGGCTAATTATAACTTTATTCATTACAGTCTGGCTCATAAGATTATAGACCTAAATCAGGAATAGAATATGTGTTACATATATATTTTTGTAATACTTTCCCTCCGTCAGAAGTGAGTCTCTGCCTCTAGCGAGAGGCGTGAAGTCAGAGTCCCATCCCCAAGTCGGGCATCTGCAATGTGGCATTTTTCTGTCGTCGCCCCACACTTTTGCTCAAAGCAACGTGGAGGTGTTAATCAACTCGAAAAGCACCCAGCCCGCCAGTCCCGCCCGACAAATCAGAGCAACTGTCAAAGGAAGATGTAAAAGGGGTTATTAATCTTGGGGGCCAAATGTTTTTAATTATGTACACACAGTATTCAAATGAAGTTAAAAACTGTCTTATGGGTTCACTCTTTCCCTCCACGGTTGATCCCGCAGGGCCGCGGGGCACACGAGAAGGGAGAAGACCCATGAAGGATTTCTTCTTGTTACAGAAGGCTTGACTTCTAAGTGTCAGACTATCCTAAGGTCCAGCCCTTGAACCTCTTATTCATTTTTTAAAAATTTAGTTTTTTGAACTATAGTTGATTTACCATGTTGTGTTAATTTCTGCTGTACAGCAAAGAGATTCAGTTTATAAGTATATATACTTTTTCATGTTCTTTCCCATTATGGTTTATCACAGGATATTGAATATAGTTCCCCATGCTCTACAGTAGGATCTTCTTGTCTATCCTGGACCTCTGTTTTTCTCATTAGGGCATAATCCATTCCTTGGCTTTAAATATCATTTAGATGCTGAACACAGATTTTTAATCTGTACTTCTTTCCTGTACACTGTACTCCAGGATCAGATAACAAACCCCTGCTGAATGTCTCTACTTGAATATTTCTCGGACAATTCAAACTTTAAAAGCTGAAAGTGAAAAATCTGTTTTTTGTTTTTCTTTTTCCCTCTCTTCCGAAACATGGTCTTCTCTGAGCTGCCCCTAGTGAAAGCATTCTCCACTGTTATTCATTAAAGAGCACTGTCCATCTGCTTCCTTAACCTACATACCTAGGAGTAATTCCGGATTCTTCTTCCCTTCACCTCTCACAGCAACGAGCAAGTCCAATGGACGTTTCCTGTCAATTACATCCCGAGTTCAGCTCTTTCTCTCCCTGTTGTCACCTCTCATCCCCGACCACAGCAGGACTCCCCTTACTAGCTTCCTTGCTTCCGGTCTTTTTTTTTTTTTTTTTTTTAAGTTTATTCTTTCTTTCTTAGCAAAAGTTAAGATTTTTTTTTTTTTAATGTTGACCATCTTTTAAAATCTTTATAGAATTTGTTACATTACTTCTTTTTTATGTTTTGTTTTTTGGGAGGCAGCAAGGTGTGTGGGCTCTGAGCTTCGTGACCAGGGATCAAACCCACACTCCCTGCATTTGAAGACCAAGTGTTAACCACTGGACCTTCAGGGAAGTCCCCGCTGCTTCCTGCCTGCCTCTTTCTCCACACTCCATTCTCCCTCCAGCAGCCAGAGGAATACTTAAACAAATAAGCAGCCATACCCCACTTTCTTGTTGCTAACTCTCTAGTGGCTTCAGAATAAACACCTTATCCCCTTGCAATGCCCTCGGGGTCTTACAGAATCTGGTTCTAGCCCACCCTTCTGCTTTCATTGTTATTATTCATTCCTTGAACTCTGCCAAACTCACTCCTGCCTCAGGCCTTTGACACGCTATTTCTGGAAGACTGTTCTTCCTGTTCTCAGCCAGATTGGAATCCTCCAAATGCCTTTCTAGAGGGCCTGAGCCTGGGCGGGGAGAGGAGTGATCAGGGTCCCCCTATATCTTGAAGAGGAAGTGTTTTCTCTCTCCAGACAAGCTTTCACATAAGAGGAAGTTCTCTTAGGCAACCCAGGAGCTGAAAGGAAGTGGGTGCTGAATGCTGACAGCCTCCAAATGTCAAGAGTGGCCTGCAGTGGCTCTAAGTTCAAAGGTAAGGAATGAATTTCTGTGCAGTCAGTGATGACAACCCACAGTCAGAACTTGCCTGATGACTTTGGGTCCCAGTCCTTAAATGGAAAGCATTACCACGTGCTGAATGTTACCATTCTTGTAAGACCTTTCAAAATGACGTCTCTGGTTCCTAGTTAGATGCTCTCTCACATTCCACAGAGTTTCTAAAGCACCTGGGCTCTAATCCTGAGGACAGAGAAGGGTGACTTTTGGCTTCTCTCTCCTCCATGCTTAGCACTGCACTTGGCACCCAGTTGACACTCAGTAAAAATGTGGGGAAAGACCATGGCTTGTCTGCAGGATTGTCTTTTGACAGTAAAGATTTGCCTTTTAGGATGACATCATGGACTCAGTGGACATGAGTTTGAGTAAACTCTGGGAGTTGGTGATAGACAGGGAGGCCTGGCATACTGCAGTCCATGAGGTGGCAAAGAGTTGGACATGACTGAGCGGCTGAACTGAACCGAACAGGGAATTGACTTTTCCCCATGTTAGTAGATGCTGAGTGTATTGAGATCAAGATGAGGTCTTACCTTTCTAGGCGTTCTCACAGTATACTGTATCAGTACCTGGTACAGTACTGAGCATTTAATGAGCTCTTGGAACATTTCTGTAGAACTGAATTCACTGCTGAAGGGAACAATTCCATAGTCATTCAGTTTAATGAAAAGGACACTGGCGATCAGCACAGGCCTCTGTCTCCTGGCAACCTGGCATCCCAGTGAGTAAAGAGGTAGGTGTGGTCTCTGACATTTTGGGAGAAGCCAAGGAGACAGTTGAGATGGTGCTGAGGTCTCCTTTAGGCGCTTCCTTTGGAGAAAAAAAAGTTTTCCCCTTTTACTGAAGATGCCAAATGAGGCCTGGCATGAAACATGGATTCATATGGTTTTTTGTGTGCAAACAATATATCCATTATAGAACAGTTTTATATTTCCTCATCTGACTTGAAAGGGTGGCGCTTTGTATAAACCACATTGTTTGAGCTGAAAATTGTATTCTGCAGATTTCATTTTGATAAGAGAATTCTGGCTTTGTCGCCAACCAACATTTTAAGAAGTCACATAAAGAAGCAATGCCTTGAAAATGCATGTTCTTAGCAAGCTAATTCTGGTAGGTCTCATCATTCTCCACAGCTCCTTCACTTGTTGCATCATAAACAGAAGTATGTGCAGGCCCAGGCAGGAGTCTTGGAGTAAATGCCATTGCCCCTCTTCTGTGGCAGCTCCTATGAGTGTGTCACCTAGGCTGTGTCAGCGATGCCAGATTATCATCATCACCATTATCATCACAATCATCATCAATATTTACATCACTGAGATTTTTCTGTGTGCAAGGCATCTTGCTAAGCACTTCATATGCACTATCTTGTTTAATCCTCTCAGCAGAGGCAGGTCTTATTATTTATCCTCATTTTGTGGATGGGGGAAAAAGGTTTCAGAGAGGTTAAATAGATTGCCCAGCCATAGGGTTGGCAAAATCCCCATTGCTGCAGCAATGCAAAGACTGCTGTCTTGAGTACTATCCAACGCGTAAAGTAGTGATGGATGCCATCCATTCCCCGGGGACGTCTGATCTTCTGGATTAGCTTTGGAAGACACCTGGCATGTCAGAAAGAGCATTGATGTTCTAGTCAGTCAGATCTCAGTCCTAACCCCAGCACAATCACCTATCAATTAGGTGACTTTAAGCAAGGCTTCCCTGGTGGCTCAGACGGTAAAGTGTCTGCCTACAATGTGGGAGACCCAGGTTTGATTCCTGGGTCAGGAAGATCCTCTGGAGAAGGAGACGGCAACCCACTCCAGTATTCTTGCCTGGAAAATCCCATGGATGGAGGAGAATGGTAGGCTATAGTCCATGGTGTCGCAAAGAGTTGGACACGACTAAGCAACTTCACTTTCTTTTTTCAATTTTTCTTTAAGCAAGTTTTTAATTTATCTGAGCTCCAGTGTCCTTATCCCTAAAAAGAAAATAAGAATTATATTTGTGAGAACCAACCAAGTATCTGTAATAGATCAGATGCCCATAGAATACTATTTTTCTAACAGTTATGGGCACATGTGCCAGACTAAGAACTTTATTTCCATGAATTATCTCATTTAATCCTCAACACAACTCTAGGAGATTGGTCTTTCATTCTATCTTCATTATACAGAAGGGTAAATTGTGGCTTAAAGAGGTGTAAATTATTCAACAGAGGCCAGTTTTGGAGTCAGAGGAAACCACGAGTGAAATGTAATTCTTCCAACTTGACTTTGGAAAAACCCCTTAATGTCTCTGAAGTTCAGTGTTCACACATGATACATGAAACACCAGCCCAATGAGGGGGATGGGGTGGGGTGAAAGTGGAGTGACAAAAGGTAAGTAACAGACAGTCCAAAATGTTCTGTCTTTCCCTTTCCCTTTATGGTGCCCCTGCCACATCACCTGCCTTTACATTTCCATTGAATATGGTCTCTCTCTTACAACCTGTGTTAGCAAGATGCCTCAAATGTTGGGTTATAGTCTCTTAAGAAGCAGAGTGATGCTGTCTTTGTCTATGGGTCCCTCCCCACACCTTTCCAGCAAACTGGCTCATGGCAGGTGTTAACTAATGCCGCCTAAATAAACGGATGTGAAAACAAAGGAAGAAGGTAGCTCCCCCAACCAGAACCTCGGTGGCTGAGCCTTCAGTGGGGTGTCTTTGAAACTTCCTTAGAACTGGCAGCATCAGCTCATCACCTGGGCAGTGCAGGAGACAGAAACCTGTCTCTTCATTGCTGCAGCTGTCCCCTTACAGCAAGGGGAAATTCTAGCCAGTCGCTCTCAGATCTGAAGCAGAGAGAAAGCCTGGGAGTCCATGTGCCAGAGGAGAAATGATTCACAGTCATCGCGCTGTGTAGGAAGGACGAACTGGGAGGCAAACTGCTAGCATGCTCCAGGGTTTGCCTCTCGGTAATGTGAGCTTTGCAGTCTGGCCAGGAGTGAGCTTTTCACCATAAACATTCAGGGCATGCTGCTTATGTTTTAAAAGTGACGTGTTTTAATTTCCAGCCAAAAATACTATATGTTTAGATTGCAGTTTCTCAAGTTGCTAAAAAATTATTCAGAGGAGATGAAAACCTGCCATGCGGTAGAGGAAGCAGCCTGATGTTTAATGCAAAGGCTAAATCAGTTCTCTGGGAAGCAGGGTCTTCTTTTGAAGCCAGACCATGCAGTGGACAACTTAGAGCTAGGACATTTCCAGTCTCCTATGATGGCCAACTTGGATTCTTTAGGGCATAGAACAACATCAGGACACTTGGTTTTTCATTTGTTAGGGGTAGATCTGATAAAATAGGCTAGTTAAGCTGCAGTAACAAACAGCTCTTAGATTCTAATGACTTATGACAATCGATTACTTTCTTATTCATTGACATGCTGCTTATTGGTCAGCAGGAGGCTCTGCTTCATGCTTCCTCTTGAGGGACTTGATCTACACGCTGGAGCAGCCACCGTCTTGAACATTGCCCAGCACCACCACAGGATAGAGCTCTGGAGGACTTGAGTGACATCTAAACAGTCAAATACTCTGGTCTGGAAGCAGCACATGTTGCTGACCACACGTTGATGAGGGCTGTCCCCCTGGTGGCATCCAGCCACAAGGAGTCAGGAAAGGCAATCTTATTATGTGTCTGGAAGGAGAACCAGATATCAGCAAGCAGAACCATCAAGATCTACATAGGGTATTTGATGCACTTGAAACCACTGGGAGAAAAGAAGAGAGAAATCATAATTATAACATATCTCAGAGGAAGAGAGATCTTAACTCAGATTTTTAAAAAAAGTCTATTGTGAGCAGAATACAAGATATTTTTCTTCTTCCTTTAGCTTCTAAAAAATTGTTTATAAATTCCCTCTGTACTTGAAAAATAACTAAGCCATTAGAGTTGAAATGGATTCTCTGGTGTGTGCATGTGTGTGTATGGTGTAGGATAGCACAGTTTAGGAAGTAGATCAGAAGAAAAAGACCAAAAATGCTTTAGTCTAGTGTCTTCTCTGAGCCACTCAAGGGCTTAGAGATTGTTGCAAAGCTAGAGAACTGCAGTATCCAGTTCAGCAGTTTGGTCTTGAACAAGCTCATGAGAGACCTTATAAAACAGAAAAGACAGACCTTGTGGGTGGAGATTGTCTCCTGTCTTCAAGTAGTTCAAGATGAGGTTCAGATAAGACTTCAAGGCAGGCAGGCTCATGCACTGCATTCCCCTTCTAGGACAAAGAATACCAAGGCTAGGAGGCACTGAAATAACAACAATAACAGCTGCAACCCCTTCCATCTGTCTGTACCCAAACTCAAACTGATCCTCCCAACAACCGTCTGCAGAAGACTGAACACCATCATCCCTGTTTCTCAGAGGACAAGTCTACGATCTGTAGAGGTAAGATGATTTGCTCAAAGTTGCCTGGTTAGTAGGGGCTTCTGGGGTGGGACAGTGGTTAAGAATCCACCTGCCAGTGCAGGAGACCCAAGAGACACACGTTGGATTCCTGGGTCAGGAAGATTCCCCAAAGGAGGAAATGGCAACCCGTTCCAGTATTCTTGTCTAGAAAATTCCATGGATAGTAGAGCCTGGTGGAGCCCAGTCCAGAGTCATGTCAGACTCTGGTTGCGAAGAGTCAGACATGACTGAACTTCCATGCATGCTTGGATAGTAAATGATATAGTCAGGATTTAAACTTAGGTATCTGGACACCAGATCCGATACTCTTTTCATTGTGGTTTCCATGGAAAGCAGGAGCCTTCTGTCCCTTGTTCAGTGTTTTGGGCTGAATGTTTTTGTTCTCCCCACGTTAATATGTTGAAGCCCTAGCTCCTAATGTGGAGGTATTAAGGAGGTGAAACCTCTGGGAAGTAATTAGATCTAGGTGAATTCATGAGGGTGGGGTCTCCATGATGGGATTAATGCCCTTATAAGAAGAAAAAGGAATACCAAAGCTGTCTCTCTCAAACATGTGAGTACATTGTGAGAAGGTGAATGTCTAAGGTCAAGAAGAGCTTTCTCCAGGAACTGAAGATATCAGCACCTTGATCTTGTATTTTCCAACCTTCTGAACTATGAGAAATAATGTCTGTTGTTTAAGCCACTCAGTCCATGGTGTTTTGTTATAGCAGCCCTAGCAGATGATGACATTCATCTTCATATAATTTAATCTTAGAACTTCAGCAAGTAACAAGTGTCTAGAGAACCTTCATTCCTTTCATCCCATGTCTTTAAGTTCAGGAGTGTCAGCAGACGTAACACTCTGGCCTTTATGCACCTTTATTAACTAGTCCCTGGAGGAGGAAGTTTTATCTGATGGGCAAGTTTCAGAAAAGGAATTGAGTGAGCACACTCAGCTCAGCCATCTCTGTATTTTCTTGGATCTACCTTCAGGCATGACATATTTGGGACCTAGTACTGGGTGGTAGTAGGTCTTAAAAATGTTCTTCCTGAAGGTGAGCAAGTGGTAGGGGCTTCCCAGGTGGTGCTGGTGTTAAAGAACCCACCTGTCAATGCAGGAGACATGAGAAATACAGTTTTGATACCTGGGTCAGGAAGATCCCCTGGAGAAGGGCATGGCAACCTACTCCAGTATTCTTGCCTGGAGAATCCCATGGACAGAGGGAGCCTGGCAGGCTACAGTCAATAGGGTTGCAAGGAGTCAGATATAACTGAAATGACTTAGTGTGCACTGGGTAATAAGTTTCCCAGGCAAGCCTTGCCCTGGGCAGCAAGCACACTGTGGTCATCCCATTNCATGGACAGAGGGAGCCTGGCAGGCTACAGTCAATAGGGTTGCAAGGAGTCAGATATAACTGAAATGACTTAGTGTGCACTGGGTAATAAGTTTCCCAGGCAAGCCTTGCCCTGGGCAGCAAGCACACTGTGGTCATCCCATTTACTGAATGGATAAACTGTTACCTGAAGTATAATGCTGGGTATACCTGTGGCCACAAGTCTAAAGGCATATTCTTCAAATCACCTTCAAAGATCATGTTTTGATTTCCATATGTATCTTATGTCTTATATCTTTGTTGGTTTCAAACTTACTTATGAAAAGGCAGGAAAGAGTGGGATTGGTGATCACTTAAAAAAAAATCTGACTCACATCTATGGATAGATGAACTAAACAGAAAATTAGCAAAGAAACACAAACTTTAAATGATAAAATGGACCAGTTAGACCTAATTGATATCTATGGGACATTTCACCCCAAAACAATGAATTTCACCTTTTTCTCANTTCTCATTTGTCTAAAGACATGGCAGCGTCTTTGAATGCAGGAATAATTTTCTGAGTAGCAGAAAAACTATCAAATCACTGCCGAAATGGACATCTATTTTCTTTCAGGTAGTAGCTGTACATACACTATGTTCATAATGGTGAGGTTGTCTTGGTTACTCTTGTCTAAAGGAAACAAGAAGTTGTTGATATGGGGAACTTTGCTGACAATCTTGAAAGAGATAAGATATTTTCATGGTTCACTTGCATCATAAATATGCAAATATCAACAATAAAATGGGAACAGATAATCAAATTTTTATTCCATGCTATTTTTCTTTTATCATCACATGGGCTACAACTATGATGCAAGTAAGCCTAAATTTTCTAAAGCTAAAGACACAAATGGACCCCATATCATATTTAGTACTATACCAGTTCATTCAGGCTAGTGCAATTGTACTCCTAGAAAAAGAGAATGGGCTTCCCACTGGTCACATGCTTCCTATTCTCAGTTGGGATGATGCAATGAGTACATCATAAAAGAAAATTATATAGTCGAGGACAGTAAAGAAGGTGGCAATGGTTAGAACAGTTTCTGTACTGATACTGTGGAAAATTATTAAAGAAATTGGAACACCAGACCACCTGACCTGCCTCCTGAGAAGTCTGTATGCAGGCCAAGAAGCAACAGTAAGAACTGGAAATGGAACAACAGACTGGTTCCAAATCAGGAAAGGAGTATGTCAAGGCTGTATATTGTCACCCTGCTTATNACTGTGGAAAATTATTAAAGAAATTGGAACACCAGACCACCTGACCTGCCTCCTGAGAAGTCTGTATGCAGGCCAAGAAGCAACAGTAAGAACTGGAAATGGAACAACAGACTGGTTCCAAATCAGGAAAGGAGTATGTCAAGGCTGTATATTGTCACCCTGCTTATTAACTTATACGCAGAGTTCATCATGAGAAATGCTGGGCTAGAGGAAGCACAAGCTGGAATCATGATTACTGGGAGAAATAACAATAACCTCAGATATGCAGATTACACCACCCTTATGGCAGAAAGCAAAGAAGAACTAAAGAGTCTCTTGATGAAAGTTAAAGAGAAGAGTGAAAAAATTGGCTTAAAGTTCAACATTCAGAAAACTAAGATCATAGCATCTGGTTCCATCACTTCATGGCAAATAGATGGGGAAACAATGGAAACAGTGAGAGACTTTATTTTGGGGGACTCCATAATCACTGCAGATAGTGACTGCAGCCATGAAATTAAAAGACACTTACCCCTTGGAAGGAAAGTTATGACCAACCTAGACAGCATATTAAAAAGCAGAGACATTACTTTACCAACAAAGATCTGTCTATTCTAAGCTATGGTTTTCCAGTAGTTACTTATGGACGTGAGTATTGGGCTATGAAGAAACCTGAGAGACAAAGAAGTGATGTTTTTGAACTGTGGTGTTGGAGAAGACTCTTAAGAGTCCCTTGGACTGCAAGGAGAGCTAACCAGTCAATCCTAAAGGAAATCTGTCCTGAAGATTCAAAGGAAGGACTGATGCTGAAGCTGAAGCTCCAATACTTTGGCCACCTGATGTGAAGAACTAACCCACTGGGAAAGAGCCTGATTCTGGGAAAGACTGAAGATGGGAGGAGAAGGGGACAGCAGAGAATAAGATGGTTGGATGGGATCACTGATGCAATAGACATAAGTTTGAGTAGGCTCTGGTAGTTGGTGATGGATAGGGAAGATTGGCGTGTCACGGTCCATGGGATTGCAAACAGTTGGACACGACTGAGCAACTGACCTGACTAATTGACCAGCTGTTCAAACTTGTCAAATCTTTTTGCTCTAATTTTCTTCACCATGCTGCAAGAATGTGGCACTGCACAAGAAGTTAGGCCTACATAATGAATTTTCAAGGAACAATATGTGTACTTTCCAGACTCCATTTCTTACTAGAGAAATTTCATAAGCTTAGAGACCACACCTTTCATAAAAGAAAAATTTGTTATAAATGATACAATGTTAATATACACAATTGAGTTCAACCTTCCCACAGTGTTACATGGAAAGTTAACAACTGAAGTAGTCATACATATCAAGTAGCATGTGCCAAGTCACTTAAAAAGAATAATTTCACATAGAAACTGCTTGACTTATATTTAAATAACAATATATATCTCCTTAAAACAACTAAAATCTGCATGATTTTTATTATCAAATGATTCTGAACACAAACTTCTTATGTCATATACCTGGTTTGGGAATATACACTTTATATCACATGGTTAAGAAACCACAGAAATTATATTCCCACCCTCTATTTTAACAAATAACCTGAACCTGTAGGCTTGTCTTTGGATTTTCAGATATTATAATTTTTAGGCAAGAAGGTTTCTAAATGCAAATATTATTCTTATCTTGTAGGAATGTAAAATATCGTTACAGAGGAATCATGAGATTAAATGATACAAGGAACGATGCAGAAGATCAAGAATAGAGGATAGCTTGATGGGGAGGAGGATTCCTTTCTCATTCAATGTAATTGCATTCCCTTACTAATAAATAGTGATCTACATGGTTCTTATATGATCCTGTAAGAGTTATACTGCATTCTGCAGAGGAAAGTGACAGGTGACTGCAATTAACTTCAGACCTGTTTTTCACTTAGATTGTTTTTAAAAATAGAGTAAGGAGAAGAGAACTTTGTTAAAAATGGAAGTAATAGGGCGCATAATTCATTTCTTAAAATGATATTTAATAAAATGTAGTCAAAGTTATAGCCACTTTTTGAAAAAAAAAAAAAAAGCCAATAATCTCTCAGAATATAATGGCTCACTAATGTATATTTACAATATAAAAGCTTTCAGCCTTAAGCAAGAAAGAGACAATGCCTCATTCATTTTGCTTAGTAACAAAAACTAGCTGAGCCATGTATGGTTAACTTATTATCACTGACTGGAATTCAATCTCTACTTTTCTATTTTTACCAACAAAAGCCGTTATAAAAAGAGGGATGTGATTATGCAGTAAAGGTAGACTTTAGGAAATGTTTTCAAAGAGGTCTATGAAACATATTCTTTTTTAGTAAGATTATATCATTAAAATAAGGCCTAATATTATTATAAATTTATACAAAATTATAATGTTAATAATTTGTAAACACTTCACTCTTTTCTTAATTTACACAACAGCTAACAAATAATAGTAAAGATTATTTTGTGATGAATAATAAACAAATTTCCTCATGGTGCTAGAATCAGTAGACATTAGTAAATTTTATTAATTTTATGAGTTTATATATNGTAAACACTTCACTCTTTTCTTAATTTACACAACAGCTAACAAATAATAGTAAAGATTATTTTGTGATGAATAATAAACAAATTTCCTCATGGTGCTAGAATCAGTAGACATTAGTAAATTTTATTAATTTTATGAGTTTATATATGATGAAAAACTATTCTTTCTACACATTGAAGAAACTCAAAGTGTTAAAGGGGAAATCTTCCTGGGAAGTTTTCTGGCAATCATGTTTACTAAATATCACTCACTCCTTAGCCAAAATAATCTTTTCCTAGTCTTATCTGTGTTGTTGGGCTTCCCTGGTAGCTCAGCTTGTAAAGAATCTGCCTGCAATGCAGGAGGTTTGATTCCTGGGTTGGGAAGATTTGCTGGAGAAGGGATAGGCTACCCACTCCAGTGTTCTGGCCTGGAGAATTCCATGGGCCATACAGTCTATAGGGTCTCAAAGAGTCAGACAAGACTGACCAACTTTCACTTCACTTCACTTCAGTTCATATGTGTTATTTTTTACCTCTCTATCCAAACTGTTTCATCCTTCCCCTTATTACTCAAGCCAAAGCCATCACAACTTATTTTACTAAAGCTGCCTAACATCTGATCTTGTTGACCCCTAATTCATAAACTTGGAATTACACAATCCACAATAATGCAAATCTGAGCACTTGTACACCACTTATAAAGATCTCCAGTCTTTCCCCATTGCCCTATGGTCAAATCCAAACGCTTTTATAGGGCTTACTTACTTGGTCTCTGATGATCTCTATAGCTTTGCCACATGGTCCTTTCCTCTTGTAATATAACATTTAGAGCTTATGTTTTTCCAATCATCCTTGGTCTCTGATTTATAGTACTGGAAGATACTATTCTTCTTAGCTAGAATTCCCCGCTAATTCTTCCCCTGAATCCTGTTCAGACGTCAGTCATCACTTTNAAACTATTAAAAATACAAACATATGGAGGCTAAACAACATGCTTCTGAATAACCAACAAATCACAAAAGAAATCACAAAAGAAATCAAAACATGCATAGAAATGAATAAAAATGAAAACACAACAACCCAAAGCCTAGGGGATTCAGTAAAGACAGTGCTAAGGGGAAGATTCATAGCAATACAAGCTTACCTCAAGAAACAAGATAAAAATCAAATAAATAACCTAACTCTACACCTAAAGCAACTAGAAAAAGAAGAAAAACCTCAGGGTTAGTAGAAGGAAAGAAATCCTAAAAATTAGGGCAGAAATAAATGAAAAAGAAACAAAAAAGACAATAGCAAAAATCAACAAAGCTAAAAGCTGGTTCTTTGAGAAGATACATAAAATAGACAAACCATTAGCCAGACTCATCAAGAAAAATAGGGAGAAGAATCAAATCAACAAAATTAGAAGTGAAAATGGAGAAATCACAACAGACAACACAGAAATACAAAGGATTATAAAAGACTACTGCCAGCAACTATATGCCACTGAAATGGACAACTTGGAAGAAATGAACAAATTCTTAGTAAAGTATAACTTTCCAAAACTGAACCAGGAAGAAATAGAAATCTTAACAGACCCACCACAAGCACAGAAATCAAAACTGCAATCATAAGTCTTCCAACAAACAAAAGCCCAGGACCAGACGGCTTCTCAGTNAACAAATTCTTAGTAAAGTATAACTTTCCAAAACTGAACCAGGAAGAAATAGAAATCTTAACAGACCCACCACAAGCACAGAAATCAAAACTGCAATCATAAGTCTTCCAACAAACAAAAGCCCAGGACCAGACGGCTTCTCAGTTGAATTCTACCAAAAATTTAGAGAAGAGCTAACATCTATCCTACTCAAACTCTTTCAGAAAATTGCAGAGGAAGGTAAACTTCCAAACTCATTCTATGAGGCCACCATCACCCTAATAACAAAACCAGACAAAGATGCCACACACACATACACACAAAAAGAAAACTGTAGGCCAATATCACTGGTGAACATAGATGCAAAAATCCTTACCAAAATTCTAGCAAACAGAATCCAACAACATATTAAAAAGATCATATGTCATGACCAAGTGGGCTTTATCCCAGGGATGCAAGGATTCTTTAATATTCACAAATCAATAAATGTGACACACGTTAACAAATTGAAAAATAAAAACCATATGATTATCTCAAGAGATACAGAGAAAGCATTTGACAAAATCCAACATCCACTTATGATAAAAACCCTCCAGAAAACAGGCATAGAAGGAACATACCTCAACATAATAAAAGCCATATATAATAAACCCACAGCAAACATTATCCTCTATGGTGAAAAATTGAAAGAATTTCCCCTAAAGTCAGGAACAAGACAAGGGTACCCACTCTCACCACTACTATTCAACATAGTTTTGGAAGTTTTAGCCACAGCAATCAGAGAAGAAAAAGAAATAAAGGGGATCCAGATTGGAAAAGAAGTAAAACTCTCACTGTTTGCAGATGACTTGATCCTCTATATAGAAAACCCTAAAGACTCCACCAGAAAATTAGTACAGCTAATCAGTAGTGAAGTTGTAGGATATAAAATTAATAAACAGAAATTCCTTGCATTCCTATACACTAACAATGAGAAAACAGAAAGATAAATTAAGGGAACAATTCCATCCACCATTGCAACAAAAAGAATAAAATACTTAGGAATAAATTTACCTAAAGAATAAAAAGATCTATATGTAGAAAACTATAAAACAGTGATGAAAGACATCAAAGACACAAATATATGGAGAAATATACCATGTTTCTGGATTGGAAGTATCAATATAGTGAAAATGAGTATACTACCCAAAGCAGTCTATAGATTCAATGCAATATCTATGAAGCTACCAACAGTATTTTTCAGAGAACTAGAACAAGTAACTTGACAGTTTGTATGGAAATATAAAAAACCTTGAATAGCCAAAACAATCTTGAGAAAGAAGAATGGAACTGGAGGAATCAACTTGCCTGACTTCAGACTATGCTACAAATCTACAGTCATCAGGACAGTATGGTACTGGCACAAAGACAGAAACACAGATCAATGGGACAAAATAGAAAGCCCAGAGATAAGTGCAGGCACCTATGGACACCTTATCTTTGACAAAGGAGGCAAGAATATACAATGGAGAAGACAATCTCTTTAACAAGCGGTGCTGGGAAAACTGATCAACCACTTTAAAGAATGAAACTTGAACACTTTCTAACACCATACACAAAAATAAACTCAAAATGGATTAAAGATCTAAATGTAAGACCAGAAACTATAGAACTCCTAGAGGAAAACATAGGCAAAACACTCCGACATAAATCACAGCAGGATCCTCTATGACTCACCTCCCAGAGTAATGGAAATAAAAGCAAAAATAAACAAATGGGACCTAATTAAACTTAAAAGTTTTTGCACAATGAAGGAAACTATAAGCAAGGTGAAAAGACAGCCCTCGGAATGGGAGAAAATAATAGCAAATGAAGCAATTGACAAAGAATTAATCTAAAAAATATACAAGCAGCTCCGGCAGCTCAATTCCAGAAAAATAATTGACCCAATCAAAAAATGGGCCAAAGAACTAAACAGACATTTCTCCAAAGAAGACATACAGATGGCTAACAAACACATGAAAAGATGCTCAACATTACTCATTATCAGAGAAATGCAAATCAAAACCACCATGAGGTACCATCTCATGCCAGTCAAAAAGTCTACAAACAATAATTGCTGGAGACAGTGTGGAGAAAAAGGAACCCTCTTACCTGTTGGTGGGAATGCAAACTAGTACAACCACTATGGAGAAGAGTGTGGAGATTCCTTAAAAAACTGCAGATAGAACTGCCATATGACCCTGCAATCCCACTGCTGGGCATACACACCAAGGAAACCAGAATTTAAAGAGACACGTGTACCCCAATGTTCGTTGCAGCACTGTTTGCAATAGCCAGGACCTGAAAGCAACNTAAAAAACTGCAGATAGAACTGCCATATGACCCTGCAATCCCACTGCTGGGCATACACACCAAGGAAACCAGAATTTAAAGAGACACGTGTACCCCAATGTTCGTTGCAGCACTGTTTGCAATAGCCAGGACCTGAAAGCAACCTAGATGTCCATTGGCAGACAAATGGATAAGAAAACTGTGGTACATATACACAATGGAATATTACTCAGCCATTAAAAGGAATACATTTGAATCAGTTCTAATGAGGTGGATGAAACTGGAGCCTATTATACAGAGTTAATTAAGTCAGAAAGAAAAACACCAGTACAGTATATTAATGCATATATATGGAATTTAGAAAGATGATAACGATGACCCTATATGCGAGACAGCAAAAGAGACACAGATGTAAAGAACAGACATTTGGACTCTGTGGGAGAAGGTGAGGGTGAGGTGATTTGAGAGACTAGCACTGAAACATGTATATTACCATATGTGAAACAGATCACCAGTCCAGGTTTGATGCATGAGACAGGGTGCTCAGGGTTGGTGCACTGGGACAACCCTGAGGGATGGGATGGGGAGGGAGGTGGAAGGGGGGTTCAGGATGGGGAACACATGCACACCCATAGCTGATTCATGTCAATGTATGGCAAAAACCACTACAATATTGTAACTAGCCTCCAATTAAAATAAATTAATTAATTTTCAGAAAAAAGAAAAAGATCTGACTTCAGGAAATGATCATCACATATGAATGGATGAAGGTGAGTGTTCAGTTCAGTTCAGTAGGCTCAGTCGTGTCTGACTCTTTGCGACTCCATGAACCTCGGCACACTAGGCCTCCCTGTCCATCACCAACTCTCGGAGTCCACCCAAACCCATGTCCATTGAGTCAGTGATGCCATCCAACCATCTCATCCTCTGTCGTCCCCTTCTCCTCCTGCCCTCAATCTTTCCCAGCATCTGGGTCTTTTCAAATGAGACAGCTCTTCACATCAGGTGGGCAAAGTATTGACGTTTCAGCTTCAACATCCATCCTTCCAATGAACACTCAGGACTGATCTCCTTTAGAACGGACTGGTTGGATCTCCTTGCAGTCCAAGGGACTCTCAAGAGTCTTCTCCAACACCACAGTTCAACAGCATCAATTCTTCGGACTCAGCTTTCTTGACGGTCCAACTCTCACATCCATACGTGACCACTGGAAAAAGCATAGTCCAGGACTCTGTGAAAACGCTTGTATTTTATTTATGTTTGAATTTCTCATGCCTAATACAGTTCCAGTCCATGATAGTTTCATAATAAGTGTTTGTAAAATAAAGTCCACTGTTGGCTCAGGGAGCCAGGTCAGGACAATGGACAGAGACCATGAGCCAGTCTGAGAAATCCTGACACCTGGACTTCAGAGATTTGGCAGAAACTAGGCAGGCAGCTCTTACAATGGCCTCATGTATGAGGAGCCACAAAGGCTTGAGTCACCCACAGGCCTGATGACTATAGTCTTCTTGCCCAGACAGGTTTGATCCAGAGCTCAGGTCTGTTGTGCTCCTTACCAAATAGAAAGAAACCTTGACTGGAAGTCTTTCTTTAGTCTTGTCTGCAGAGGTGCAGAAGCACTCTTCTTGCATGGGCTCTGTCTGAGGAGTCACGTGAATCCCAGGACCCCAGCAGGCCTAAGGTCCAGGACTCTATTTTGGTCAAAGACTCAAATCTTAAAGAATCCTAAAAACTCTGTATGTATCTGTATTTGTGAGAAGGCATCTATATACACTCTGTGAAGATCTCTTGGAGGAGGGCACAGCAACTGACTCCAGTATTCTTGCCTGGAGAATTCCATGGATGGAGGAGCCTGGTGTGTTAAAGTCCACAGGGTCACAAAGAGTCAGACATGACTGAAGCCACTTAGCACGGCATGGCACTCCCTTGTTAGGGAGAGCCATCTGCCTTGTTCAGTCTACCAATTCAAATATTGATCTTACCTCCAAGCACCCTCATAGACACATCTAGAGTCATGTTTGAACAAATGTCTGCACAGCCAGTGGCCCAGTCAAGTTGACACATTAGCAATCACAATAGGTAGTCAGTAAATATCATCTAATTAATTAACTAGTTGATTATTAATGAATGAAAATATTTTGGCTGCAAGGTTATATATCACTGTAGTTTCAGGCTCCTGTTGCTGGTCCTAAAATTGTCCTGGGCCAGCCTCACATTCTGCAGAAGCTGCCCTGATACAGTGAGAGGAATATGTTCTCCCTCAGTCTCTTGGCACAGTGCAGCCAGTTGCATTGTTTGTGATGTGCTCTAGGAAGGCTGCCCTGGACTCCCATTGTCTCACTGAGATCCTCTCCGCAAACATTTTAAGTTCTCTGCTGTGTGTGTCTCTAGGACTGAGACCTGCATGGTGAGAGTGAGATGGGCACCTTCCAGAAAATTGGTCCAGAGAAGCTGTCCTCCCTAAGCCCCTCCCACTCAGGGAGCACTTTCCCCCAATCCTCTCATCCCCTCCTTATCAGTCCAGGATTATCCTCCTCCAGATTTCAACATTAAATTTGTGCTCACTCCCTAGCTTTTCACAGATATGAACATAAGACTCCAACGCTAGCAGGATCTTCAGCAGCCAGATCATTGGCTCAATACTTCTGTTTGCATTTGCTGCAGGGCACTCTCAAGGTATTTAGGGGCTCACTGTTGCACCTTGTTTGGGTAGAGTGATGGTGCTTACTGAGTGCTTTTCTACCATTACCTCTGGAGGTCACTGCCAGAGAATGAGCCTTCTCTGTTCATCTCTGCTGGACCAAGGCCAGATTGTTCCCGGTGACTGACTTGACAACTCTCACTGAAACAATGTCATCAGGCGTGTGAGGCTGCTCCCAGGATTTCAGAAATGGGAGTAGGGGTGCTAGAGACTGGATATTTTTTGTGTTCCCCAAACTCATATGTTGAAATCTAACCCCCAATGTGCTGGTATTTGGAAGTTTTGGACCTTTGGGAGGTGATTAGGTCTTGAGGGTGGAGCCTCTATGAATGGGATTAGTGCCCTTATAAAAGAGACACTGGAGAGATCCCTCATCCATTCTACTGTATGAGGATACAATGGGAAGACAGCTGTCCAAGAAAAAGGATATCAAGCCTGCCAGTGCCTCGATCTTGGACTCCCGGCCTCCAGAACTGGGACAAATAAATTCCCTTGTTTATTAAGTCACCCAGTCTGTGGTATTTTGATTATTGCAATCTGAATGGACTAAAAAGAGGGAGCATCCAGAGCCCAGGAAATGTTTTAGTTCTCCCTGCACCTCGAGGCTTGCCTCTAAATAATGCATCTTCATCATATGGTCAGTCTTTGAATGTGTGTTTACAGACATTCAGTGCTTGTTACTACCTAAGACAGCGTGCCGCAGGGTTCAATCACCCTGACAATAAGAGTACCACTGTGATAATAATAATTTCTGCAGATAGAATTTCTAGAGCACTCCCATATGCCAAATGCTAAGCACTTCACATGGATTATCTCATATAATCCTCTGAAGAACTCTGTGAGGTAGATGATTTTATTATTCTTATTTTACAGACAAGGAAGCTGACACACAGAGGGGTTAAGTAACAGCTAAGTGGTGATTCAAATCCAGGCTGTCTCACTCCATAGCTTGAGCATTTAAATATCTTATTTGGGTTCTTCTCTCTCTTTCTTGCCTCTTAGCTCCAGGTTTGCCCTTTTAGACCCCACAGGCCAAGTCTTCCCATTCTTTCTTATGATGGCCCTTCAGAGTTTTGCAAATGATAGTCATGTCCCCTGAATGATGTATGATCCTTCCCTGTTCTCCTGTGACATGGCTCAACCCTCTCCCCATTGGGCTTGGAGTGCTCAAGGGCTCCAGTGATTGTGCCCATTTTGAAGCACAGAGCGAGTGTAGGCTCAGGTAAGACAGATAAACACAGGACCCTCGGGTCCCTTGTTTGAGACACTGGGAATCTGGCATGAATACAGCCCCAGAGCATCAGGAAACCCACATCTAGAATGTTGACTCATTCTTGGATCCACCACAGTCAAAATCCCTACCAGGAATTTCTCATTATCTGTGGCTAAATTTCCCCTTCCCAGCCTTGTACTTGAGCAGTTATTTTTTTGAACCTGAGAGCTGTACCTGACACTGTGTCTATTAAGAATCTTAAGCAATGACAATTCCACTAGGGACTAGACTCACGGATCAGAGCAAAGCTTTCCCAGACATTTTGTCTGGAAGTGACTGTTAGTTTTGCACTGGTCTTAGCTGGCAAAGTCATCAGCATTGTCAGTCTCAGAAAGCAGAGACACCAGGAAAAAGGAGAGCTGTGGAGTCAGAAGACCTGAGTTCCACTCCCAGGCTTGAACCCGTTAAAGTTGCCAGGGGATGCTTCACCTCTGTTGGCACATCATTCACTAATTTTAGGTTAAATTTTGCAGTGTCTGGAGATACATAGACCCTGGGGCCCAACTCCTGGGTTTGAATTCTGGCTCTTTTACTAACAAGCTGTGTGACCTCAGGCAGGTTATATAATCTCTCTTTGAGTCAGTTTCCTTATTTTCATTGTGGGAATTTTAGAAGCACTTACTTTAAGAGTTGTTTTGAGGGTCTGCAGAGTTAATAGAAGATACATACTGGGTAGGAAAAGGGAGGGAAAAAGTACTAAATTATCATTCACATTTTATAATAATTATAAGAAATATAACACAGTAGGTATACAAGGTAAAAGTACATTGAGCATTAGCTCCATTGTTTTCTATGTAGATAACTTGTTTATGTAAATTGAGTAATTAAATACATGTATAATAAGACACGTAACATAGCATATAATCAGAACAAGACGTAGCATATAATCAGAACAAGAGAGTTAAATTCTTCAGGTTCTACTTACAAAAACAAAAAATGATTTAGGAACATATGTGATTGATCAGAATCAGTTTTTGTTTTGTTTTTCCTGCCAACATCCACCTCTCTGACTAGATAACATTTCCTGGACCAAGACAAAGGGAAAGCGGAACAGAGAGAAGAGAGAAAAAGCGAACATGTTAAGTGAGCAAGACGTGGAAGGACCCCAGTGCCCTGCCTGGGCCCCACCTGGGCCCCAGATGGAGCATTACAATGACAGAGGGGACAGCCAGTCCTGTTGAGCTTGGAGGATGCAAGGACATAGATCTCTCTTGCCTTGCCTCTGAGCAGAGCCTGGGAGAATTTTCCTGCAGGGTGGGAAGCAGGTGACTCGAGGAGGCTGTGCAGGGAAATAGGTGGCGGCACCCGAGAGAGCCTCCCAGAGTTCACCCTAGCTCAGGCAATGAAGGTATAGAAGTGACCAGTGTGGAAAGACAATGACGACAGTGGACCAGAGGCCTCTGGAGGCTTGGCAATTTGTAAGCCCCAGTGACTTGATCTCAATAAGATTATGTTTCTGCCACAAGAGGAGTAAGGGTTCGAAATAAGATTTAAACTTACTTATGAGAAAATTATCCAAAATAATTTAAATCACCCACAGACAACTACTGCTAAAATTTTCACACTGCACGCACACACACACACACACACACACACACACACACACACACATGCACACATGCACACACATAACACAGCTTAGATACCTAGAAGGTCTGAATGTGATTTATTTTGCATTAACAACATTACTGGGATTTAGATTCTTAACTTCAAAGGAGCACAGTGATGGCAAAATACATTAAAATGGAAGATATGATATGTAGTATTTACTAAGAAATAATTTAATGTAAAAAATTACTTAATATAATTATGCCCTGTGAGTGTATTGTATTGATTATAAATGTCACCAAATTGTATCCATTGAAAATGTCTCCTTTTACCTGAAAATCTGAGGGAAGAAACCTACACAAACCTATATATTTAATCATGTAAAGGCACTACTTTGTTTTTTTTATGAATTTTTGTACTGTTTTCTTTAGGAAAACATTTTTTAAGAAGCTTTACACAATAATAAAAAGCATACCAAATTTTTATGTATAAGGAAATCCTTCCTGATCTATAGATGTGGTAAAAATCACATATCACTAGGATTTTCTGTAACAGCTTTTGAGAAACTGCAGCTCTTTTTTTTAAAGTTACATCAGCAGCAACTGCTTGTTCTTAACACATCTTTCCTTTCAAATTTCCTTTTACTCGGGGCATCTGGACACTCTTCAGCAGGGTGAAAAGTGGCCTTCCTCCAGGAGGCAGGATCCTCACTACACAAAATGATCTCCATCACAGTCCTCTGATCTACCTGTGACCACCTGCTCAACCCTGTCCAAGCAAGTGTCACAAAAGCGCTGCACATCAGTCTCTGGGCTTCACAGAACAGATCCTCCTCCACTTACAGTGGGCTTGTGTCCTGATAAGACCGTTGCAAATTGAAACTATCATAAGTCTAAAATGCATTTTTTGTTGCTGTTTGGTTGACAAGTCATGTCTGACTCTCTGCAACCCCATGAACTGCAACACACCGTGCTTCCTTGTCCTTCACTATTTCTCAAAGTTTGCTCAAACTCATGTCCATTGAGTCAATGATGCTATCCAACCACTCATTCTCTACTGCCCCCTTCTCTTCCTGCCCTCAGTCTTTCCCAGCATCAGGGTCTTTTCCAATGAGTCAGCTCTTCGCATCAGGTGGCCAAAGTATTGGAGCTCCAGCATCAGTAGTTGTGGCACTTGGGCTTAGTTGCACCGGGGGGAATCTTCCTGGGACAGGAATAGAACCCGTGTCCCCTGCATTGGCAGGCAGATTCTTAACAACTGAATCACCAGAGAAGTCCTAAAATGCATTTAGTTCACCTACCCTACTGGAAATTGTTGCTTGGCCTAGCCTGCTTTGGAAGTCCTCAGAACACTTCTGTTGGCCTACAGTTGAGCAAAATCTCCTAACACAAAGCCTATATTGTTACATACAACGTTGACTATCTCATGTGATTTATTGAATGCTACACTGAAAGTGAAAACAGAATGGTGGACGGGATGCAGAATGCTCGTAAGCGTATCCGTTGTTAACCCTTGTGATGGTGAGGCTGACAGAAGCTGGCTGATGCTGCCCAGCCGCAGCGTGAGAGAGGTTGGCACTGCATATCTCTAGACTGGGAAAAGATCAAAATGCAAAACGTGGTTTCTACTGAATGTGTATCAGATCGCCCTAAAGTTGAAACATTCTAAGTTAAACCACTGTAAGGCAGGGATCGTCTATAACTTGTCATTAATTATTAGAGGGATAGGGTTTTTAAAAGAATTGTAAAAAAGCACTGGGAATAAAACTTTCTATTCTAAAGATTTTAGAACTTCCATCTGTGTCCCATGTTCCAGTGTTTAGATGCTTCTAGTTTTAGACTCACAGATAAAATATCTTTTACCATTTCTATATATATGTATGTCATGTATATATAAAATGCATACATCTTTTTCTTTTGTATACTGCTTTTATAACTAAGCAGTATGTCATTCAAGTTTTTATATATCTATACTGTTTTTATAAATAGTTGCATGGAACTCCATTATATGGAACTGTCGCCTTTTATTTAACCAACCACCTACTGTTGCATATTTGATTGCTTCTAATTTTCATTATTACCAAAAAAATTGCAGTGAATATCCTTGAACGTACAACTTCGCATCCTTGAACGTACAACTTCGCATGCTATTTAAATTATTTCCTTAGATGAAATTTTAAAAACTGGGTGAATCAAATGGTATGCATATTTTAAAAATTTTGATACTCATTGCTAAATTGTTGCCCAGAGGGGTGGTAGCAATCTACACTGAATCCAGCAGAGCATAAGAGTGTGAGTTTCCATATCCCCTCTCCGACCCTAAGTACTGTCATCCCTTCTATTCCTTGCCAATCTGATAGGTAAAATCAAGGTATCACATTGTTGATAAAATGTTATGTTTATTACTGCTTCTCTTTCTTCTGGTTTAAGAATTGTCATGTCATAAGTTCACTTCTGTTCTATACAGGTCCTCAGATCTGTGGTTACCTGAAGTCGGTGGAGGGAGGAGGAAATTGGATAGAGGCAGTCAAAAGGTCCAAAATTCCAGTTAGAAGGTAAATAAGTACCAAGGATGCGACGTACAACATGAGATGTACAACAGCTCCAGGTACAGGTATAGGGCTGCATAGGAAACAAGCATAACAACGATGTCTACTCATTAGGTTGTTGTGAAGATTGAATAAGTGAATATGTATCAAGGGTTTAGCTATATACAGAATGGATAAACAATAAAATCCTACTGTATAGCACACGAAACCATATTCCTTGTAATCAATCGTAATGGAAAAGGATATGAAAAGGATAACTGAATCACTTTGCTGTATAGCAGAAATTAACACAACATTGTCAAGTCAACTATATTTCAATAAATTTTTAAAAAATTAAAGGGCTTAGGACAGTGCCTGGCTCCTGGTGAATCCACAAGAAAGTTTTAGTTATTCATGTCNAGTATAGGGCTGCATAGGAAACAAGCATAACAACGATGTCTACTCATTAGGTTGTTGTGAAGATTGAATAAGTGAATATGTATCAAGGGTTTAGCTATATACAGAATGGATAAACAATAAAATCCTACTGTATAGCACACGAAACCATATTCCTTGTAATCAATCGTAATGGAAAAGGATATGAAAAGGATAACTGAATCACTTTGCTGTATAGCAGAAATTAACACAACATTGTCAAGTCAACTATATTTCAATAAATTTTTAAAAAATTAAAGGGCTTAGGACAGTGCCTGGCTCCTGGTGAATCCACAAGAAAGTTTTAGTTATTCATGTCATAACTAAAGGGCAGTGCTAACTAAGGACACAGGCTCTTGAGCCAGTCTGCTGTTCAGTTGCTAAGTTCTGCCCAACTTTTTGCAACCCCATGGACTTTGTCGACTAAGGTCTGTCTAGTCAAGGCTATGGTTTTTCCAATAGTCATGTATGATGTGAGAGTTGGACTGTGAAGAAAGCTGAGCACCGAAGAACTGATGCTTTTGAACTGTGGTGTTGAAGAAGACTCTTGAGAGTCCCTTGGACTGCAAGGAGATCCAACCAGTCCATTCTGAAGGAGATCAGCCCAGGGATNCTGTCTCTTATACACATCTCCCCCCCGCCCCCCCAGCTTGTGACTTTGGCCAAGCACGTCACCTCTCTGAGCCTCAGATGCCTCCCCTGTTAAATGAGATGAGAAGGCCTACCTCTTGGCATTCTCATCCCCACACATTATTACTTACACATTCTTGTAGTCCTTAAGCAAACATTTCTTTGTCTCCTGTGTGCCAGGTTCTGGTCTGGGCATTGAGAATACAGAGATGGACAGTGGCGAAGCCTCTGCTCTCTTGAGCTTCCGTCATGGTGGGGTTGTTGGGTGGCTGCAGCGAGCAGCTGGTGGGGAAGGTGTTTGCAAGCGGCCAGGAGCTGAGGCAATGCAGGGTAAGTCAGTGCCACACAGTGAGGTCACTCCCTAGAGTAAGAGTCAGGGCTTGTGCTAAGTTGCTCAGTCGTGTCCGACTCTGCAACCCCACGAACTGCAACCTGCAAGGCTCCTCTGTCCATGGGGATTCTCCAGGTGAGAATACTGGAGTGGGTGGCCATGCCCTTCTCCAGGGGATCTTTCTGACCCAGGAACGGATCCAGGGTCTCCTGCATTGCAGGCGGATTCTTTACCAGCTGAACTACCAGGGAAGTCCAAGGAGACACTAGTTCCATACTATTTGGTCTTCCAGGTCCCAGGACAAGCCTCAGCTCGTAGTGGGGGTTGAGCCCTCCCGGGCCCCCTTGACTCTTCAGGCCCACCCAAGGGCCCACAGGCTCTACAGGCGAGAGTCACCCGCCTTGGATGAGTAGCTGGTGGTTCCTCTTTCTGAGTTCACTGTCCTCCCCTTCCAGACATCCAGCAGAATCACCTTGAGACAGGGTTGGAACAGGGAAGTGGGGAGCTGGGTCTCGTTATCGGTCCACTCTGCCTGCTCGTGGCCCCGAAGCTGACTGCGTGGGCAGAAACTTCCCCCACCAGAGCTGATAACAGAATTTTTAATTATTATAACTATCACCTGAAAAACTGGGACCTGCCACAGATAATTAAAATGAGATTTGGCTCCTCCTTGCCCATCTCTTCTCTCAGCTTTGAAACTGATGGTGAATTTCACATCACACCTGGAAATAAGAGTTACGAACAGGGACGTTGTTGAAGAAAGGAGGCTGTGGGGCAAATGTGGGTGTGGACACGCACCCCGGGGGTTGAGGGAATGTGTGCGTGCATGTGTGCACATGAGGCTGCATGAGCTTGTGTGTGCATGATGATGCGTGTGCAGAATGGTGTGTGTGCATGTGCAGTGGTTGGGGAGAGGGGGACGGGAGGCTGGCAGGGCCTCGTCAGGGGCAGGCCGCAAGAGGTGGGGATGGTGACAGATGATGCAGTGAGGGTACTGGGGAGCAGGCTCCAGGCACAGATCTGCCCCTGGGGACGACGGCTGGGACCCTGGAGGCCCAGCAGGGCCCCTGCTTCCTCGTTAATTTCCCTTCCCGAAGCCTTTTTTCTCACTGGCAAATTACACACAGACTCGGCCCACCCTGGGTCCCAACCATCTTGGTGGGAGGGCTGGACAGCAATGTCCAAGGCCCGGGGCGGCGGTGGAGGGGGGCGGGGGCATGGTGCTTCAGGGAGTCCCCAGCATCGTGGCAGCCTCAGAGCTTGTTCTAAGGAGACGCTAGCTCGCTGGAGAACAGAGCCCCACGTTTAGAAGCCTGCTGTTGGCTGGGGGAGCCTAGTCCTCTCTGGACAGGATCCTCTGGGAGAGACCGGGAACTCCCAAGGAGACGGGGTCCCTGCAAACTCACAGAAATGTGGGCTCAAGGTGTCCTGACAGAGACCCCCGGTGAGGTGGCCCCTCTCACAGGTGGGGCCCCCCTCCCTGAGGCAGAGGGGCAGCTGGGGTCGATGGGGGCTACCTNTAATTTCTTGGCCAATAGGCACAAGAGCTATCAGATAAGTACATAAGCAAATATTATTAACAATGAAAAGCAATGGTTTGGGTTTATGGAATCTATAAGATCATATGAATACAGAGGGAAAACTAAGTCTCATTACTTTTATAAATTTAAGAGAAATGAAGTCAAAAAGACTTCAACAAAGTCAAGAAAGAAATTCAATCTTTAATTAGTAGTCAAAAAGAAACGTTTTCCAGAAATTTATAATTTTTTCTCTAATTCTGAAAGTATTTTCTAAAAAAAAATCACTATAAATATGCATTTATATAGGCTCTCATTTAATCATTTTAATATATACTCTCATTAAAAAAAAAACAAAAACCCATGGGTCTGACCTAGAATAGTTTCAAAGAGATACATGAGCTGTTTCTTTTAACTTCTAGTTCAAGCTCTTGCTTTTTCAGAACCAGTCTAGAAAAACAGAAAAAAAGTCATGGCAACTTATAGATTATACTTGTGGAGACACTGATTGTAGATGTGTTGAACCCAACAGGGACATGTGGAAAGACCCAGACAATCTTGCTGGTTCATCTTTACAGGACTTCCTTGGCCACTGAGAGATTCCCAATGTCTTGACAAAACAAAACACTGAAATACAGCTGGAAGCTTCCAGAATAAAAATGCTTACCATGGTGCATAAACCCATTGTCGCAGAGCCCAATGCCAAATATCATCGCCTCTTCTCTGGTGCGGCAATCCCCCTGTCAACCACAAAAGCCCTGTACAAGTTAATAGGCGACCAAAGATTTTGCTGCATTGTAACCACATTTGACATTCTCAGAACTGTCCTGACAAAGCCATTCATACATTAGGGGTTATGTTGCTTTCAACAATGCATCTAATTGTTATCAAACATTCCCTTGATTATGAAAAATATCTTCTTTTGACATTAAAAACAAAGATTTACTATTTCTTGAGAAAAATTATGCTTGATTAAAAATGAAAATACATGAGTAACTACAATTTATTGCTACCACAAATTGTGCCTCATTTCTTTGATCATATATCCCAATTATGCATCAAAGAAATATTGTATAGTTGAAAACTCACTAAATAAAGCTTGCTAAGTAAAAATCATTATGCATCATCTCTTCTATCACCTCCCACCAAATGGCCTTACTCTTTAAGTGCCTCCAAAGAAACCTATTAATCTAGTGTGACTTGTAAGACCCTAAGAGTATGTTGTTCAGGGGAGTCAGCAAATGCAAGCTTCTCTTTCACTCTTGCCAGAAAAAATAAAAATTAGCTCACATAACTGATCCCCAAAAGAAAGCCTAATGCAACCTTTTGTTATGATTTTTATCTAGAAAACATCTATTTTATTCATTCAAGTATGAATTCATATACATTCTTCCCTCTATAACACAGCTTCAGCATCTGAGAATTCAACCAACCACAGATCAAAACTAGTCAGAGGAAAGAAAAAAAACAGAAAGTTCCAAAATGTAATACTTGAATTTGCAGAATCAGTGAATATTTATGTAGTATTTACATTTCATCAGGTATTAAAAGTAATCTTAAGGTTAATTAAAAGATATGGGAGATTATATGCAAATGCAAGCCATTTTATACAAGAGGCTTGAGCATCTGTGGATTTTGGTACCTGCAAGGGTCCTGGGATCAATATCTCCTAGATATCAACAGGACTGACTATGTATATGAATATGTATGTATATATGTATGTATCTGTTGCATCTGTGTCTATATAACCTTACAGTTGTATGCTTTACAGTTTAAGAAGTGCTTTCTTACAGATTATCTCGTTTTTTTCTAGCCCTATCTTTTAGCTCTTAGGTACAATACTCTTCTGGGAAAGATTGAGGGCAGGAGGCTGTCTCTTATACACATCTAGATGTGTATAAGAGACAGATTCTAATGTATGGATGTGAGAGTTGGACTGTGAAGAAAGCTGAGCACCGAAGAATTGATGCTTTTGAACTGTGGTGTTGAAGAAGACTCTTGAGAGTCCCTTGGACTGCAAGGAGATCCAACCAGTCCATTCTGAAGGAGATCAGCCCAGGGATTTCTTTGGAAGGGATGATGCTAAAGCTGAAACTCCAGTACTTTGGTCACCTCATGCGAAAAGTTGACTCATCGGAAAAGACTCTGATGCTGGGAGGGATTGGGGGCAGGAGGAGAAGGGGATGACAGAGGATGAGATGGCTGGATGGCATCATGGACTCGATGGATGTGAGTCTGAGTGAACTCTGGGAGTTGGTGATAGACAGGGAGGCCTGGTGTGCTGCGATTCATGGGGTCGCAAAGAGTCGGAGATGACTGAGTGACTGAACTGAATTGAACTGGACTGCAGCATGCTAGGCTCCTCTGTCCTCCATTGTCTCCCAGAGTTTGCTCAAGTTCATGTCCATTGAGTTGGTGATGCTATATAACCATCTCATCCTCTGCCATTAGCTTCTCCTTTTGCCTACAGTCTTTCCCAGCATCAGGGCCTTTTCCAGTGAGAAGCCAGTCTACCTGGGTTCAAATGTCAGGTCTGATAGAAAAATTTGGGCAAATCATCTAATGCCTCCCTCCATCCACTTTGAGCTTTAGTTTTTTAAACCTTGAGATGAAGTTATTGGTAATAATATCTACCTCCTAGGACTGTGAAAATTCAATGAGTGAAGATGTGTGAAGCAATTTAAATGGTGCCTGGCATCTAGTAAATGCTATAATTTTTGTTTTCCTACTGAAGTTGTTATATAAGTATAGCCACCTTGAGTGTGTCCTCCCCAAGAATGAAAATGTCTTTGATAACTGATTGTCTTTGTTGAATACTGAGTATTCCTGGGGTCAGATTGGGGAGACGAAGGAAGTAGATGATCCCTTCTGGCTCAGGGCTTCTAGGAGGGCAGATGGGTTGTAGGATGTGAATCCCATCCTGCCATAGACATCACTCAGATAGCTTCTCTCTCCCTTAGTGTCTCACGGGCCCAGTTGTGAAACAGTTAGAGCCAAGGTTTCTTTCAGCCCACCAGCCTGCGAGAATGTGGCTGAGTTTCCTCCAGGGAAATCGACTCTCTAACACAGGCTGGGAGTGGGCCAAGCCCTAATGCGGTGTCCTTTGAAGGCGCATCCAGCTTCACCATTTCAAATGCAATATGCTTATTGCCGGCCTGATTTTTATTGGGAAAAAGCAGTGGTGTACTTTCCAGGTCCCTGGGGTCTGAATTAAAATAAAGGAAGTACTTTAAAAAATCAAATCCAAATAGCAGGACTTGGAAGCGTGCTGTTAAGTCAGAGTATCACAGACCTCGGAAGCAGCTTCCAAACGGAGCCTTGAGACACAGCCCCACGGTAATTGCATTTGGAGGTCCCAGAGGCATTGGTAATGGGGGCAGGCTTCTCTTGGAGTCCTGTCTGCATCGCAAAGCAGATCAATCACAAAAGCTACAAGGTATGAGGTACCTACTGAGTGCCAAGTCCCGTATCATAGCATATATACTGGTAAGAGAGTCATAAAATGTCTTCATTTTACAGGTGAGGAAACTGAAGGTCAGATTTTTGTTTCTTTAAAGCAAACAAAAAACTGTCCCTAGAATAGTAAGTGACAGAGGTGAAATTTGATTCCAAGGATTTTTTGTTTGTTCTTTGGTTTTGTTTTTAACATCAAAATCTGTGTGCTTTCTGTTAGGCCAGTGTTTTACAAATTGCCGAGTACTGCAACCCCAGAGTGAGTCATGAAATCATTTCAGCGAGGCACAATCAGCATTTGCACAAATGAAATAGAATAGAATGGAAAAAATGACTGCTTTCTTTGGATTTAATGAAATATACATGCATACATATCTATACACACACATATATGTGTTTTTGTTGTTCAGTCCCTTAGTCATGTCCAACTCTTTGTGACCCCATGGACTGTAGCATGCCAAGCTTCCCTGTCCTTCACCATCTCCTGGAACTTGCTCAAACTCATGTCCACTGGGTCACTGAGGCCATCCAACCATCTCATCTGTTGTCCCCTTCTCCTGCCTTCACTCTTGACCAGCACCAGGGTCTTTTCTAATGAGTCAGCATGCACTATACAACTATAACATGTGTTTTTATGTTCTGGGTGATGATAGAAAATCTTCAGCAATAGGTGAACTGTGAACTTCCAGATGTTCAAGCTGGTTTTAGAAAAGGCAGAGGAACCAGAGATCAAATTGCCAACATCCGCTGGATCATGGAAAAAGCAAGAGAGTTCCAGAAAAACATCTATTTCTGCTTTATTGACTATGCCAAAGCCTTTGACTGTGTGGATCCAATAAACTGTGGAAAATTCTGAAAGAGATGGGAATACCAGACCACCTGACGTGCCTCTTGAGAAACCTGTATGCAGGTCAGGAAACAATAGTTAGAACTGGACATGGCACAACAGACTGTTTCCAAATAGGAAAAGGAGTACGTCAAGGCTGTATATTGTCACCCTGCTTATTGAACTTATATGCAGAGTACATCATGAGAAACGCTGGACTGGAAGAAGCACAAGCTAGAATCAAGATTGCCAGGAGAAATCTCAATAACCTCAGATATGCAGATGACACCACCCTTATGNCCTGTCTCTTATACACATCTGCCTCTTGAGAAACCTGTATGCAGGTCAGGAAACAATAGTTAGAACTGGACATGGCACAACAGACTGTTTCCAAATAGGAAAAGGAGTACGTCAAGGCTGTATATTGTCACCCTGCTTATTGAACTTATATGCAGAGTACATCATGAGAAACGCTGGACTGGAAGAAGCACAAGCTAGAATCAAGATTGCCAGGAGAAATCTCAATAACCTCAGATATGCAGATGACACCACCCTTATGGCAGAAAGTGAAGAGGAACTTAAAAGCCTCTTGATGAAAGTGAAAGAGGAGAGTGAAAAAGATGGCTTAAAGCTCAACATTCAGAAAACGAAGATCATGGCATTCAGCCCCATCACTTCATGGCAAATAGATGCGGAAACAGTGGAAACAGTGTCAGACTTTATTTTGGGGGGCTCAAAAATCACTGCAGATGGTGATTGCAGCCATGAAATTAAAAGACGCTTACTCCTTGGAAAGAAAATTATGACCAGGTAGCATTACTTTGTCAACAAACGTCCATCTAGTCAAGGCTATGGTTTTTCCAGTAGTCATGTATGGATGCAAGAGTTGGACTATAACGAAAGCTGAGCACGGAAGAATTGATGCTTTTGAACTGTGGTGTTGGAGAGGACTCTTGAGAGTCCCTTGGACTGCAAGGAGATCAAACCAGTCAATCCTAAAGAAGATCAGTCCTGAGTGTTCATTGGAAGGATTGATGTTGAAGCTGAAACTCCAATACTTTGGCCACCTGATGAGAAGAGCTGACTCATTTGAAAAGATCCTGATGCTGAGAAAGATTGAAGGCAGGAGGAGAAGGGGATGACAGAGGATGAGATGGTTGGATGGCATCACTGACTCAATGGACATGGGTTTGGGTGGACTCTGGGAATTGGTGATGGACAGGGAGGCCTGGCAAAGAGTTGGACACAACTGAACTGAACTGAACTGATCATTACAACAACATTGTGAGGTGGATGCTATTAACATCATCTCTGTTTATACATAAGAAAGAAGACAGGTTCTGAGAGATTAAATAATTTGTCCAAAGTCACAAAGTTAATGCAAAGCTTGAATTTGAGCCTAGATTGTCCTGTGTTAGCATCTGTGTTCTTGATCTTGCCTACTGAGAGACCTCTTGACCACCAGCACCTCACAGCACAGTGGGCGGGTCCTGAGAAATCAGACACTCTTTGGCTCTGTTACTATCTTCAATTGCTGCAGTCTCTCACCTCTCCATATTTTCACTGGCAAAACAGGCTTGCAGAGCTCTGTGTTGAATCTGTAGCTTCAAATTTCTCTCATCCTTCTCTATTTTAGATTAATTAACCTCCTAATTATTTAGACATTCATTCACCAACTTGTGTGCAATTCAAATCTATTACACTTCAGGGGATGTGTCTATATCATGTGTACCCTGCTGCAAATCCCACGTGGTCAGGAGAGAAATGGAGGGGGGAGATTTGTAGAATCAATTTTTTAAAATTCCAATGCATTTCTGAGGCATCTGAAGTGTTGATGAGATAGCTGGGGTTCTTGGGTGCTTGACTTTTAAATTCACATTTCTGAAAAGCAAGATACAAAATTGATTATACAGTATGATCTCAACTGTGTTAAAAATGTATATAGAAAGGATTGGAAGGAAGTGAACAGTGGTTGCCTCTGGGTGGTAGGGTGATGGTGATTTTGATTTTCTCCTTGTGTTCCCCTCTCCCCACCCTCCAAATTTCCTGCAATTGATAAAGAATGTGGCTTTAAAAATTCACTAAGTAATACTGAATTTCCAAGGTAGAATATGGACTTGAATCTCATTTTAAGGAGAGTGCAGCTTGTAAGCCAAATGCATCATGCTTTTGGTGCAAATTAGGAAGTGTCAGAGTAGCTTATCAGTAGGGTCCCAGTCATATGGCACAATGACCCTGCCCACGTGAGTGCTACCCACCCTTTCTGTGCTGCTTCACTCTGATTTGGGGAGCAGCCAGACTGGAGCCAGTCTGGAGCTCTGCATCTAACAGACAGTCCCATGGGTAGGGTTAGGATCTGCTGCTCAAAAGCAAACCACTGCAGAGCCTGACTTCCCACTAGACTGTGCTGCTGCTCCTGGGCTGAACTCTTGCCTTATTCACCTTTGTATTTATAAAGACCATGCATGGGAACTGGCCCAGGAGGAATGATGGATGTTTGAGGAATGAACGTGTGTAGGTTTGTCAGTTCCTCTGTTGTTCAGTTGCTAAGTCATGTCTGTCTCTTTGTGACTCCATGGACCGCAGCACTCCAGGCTTCCCTATCCTTCACTCTCTCTCAGAGTTTGCTCAAATTCATGTCCATTGAGTCAATGATGCCATCCAAGCATCTCATCCTTTGTCACTTCCTGCCCTCAGTCGTTCCCAGCATCAAGGTTTTTTCCAGAGTCAGCTCTTTGGATCAGGTGATCAAAGTATCGAAGCTTCAGCATTAGTCCTGCCAATGAATATTCAGGGTTTATTTCCTTTACAGTTAACTGGTTTGTTCTCCTTGCTGTCCAAGGAACTCTCAAAAGTCTTCTCCGGCACCATATTCAAAAGCACTTCTTTGGTGCTCAGCCTTCTTTATGGTCCAACTCTCACAATTCCTATAGGAAGCATGTATTTGATCATGATCATGCTAAGATCACTAGGCTTCCCTGGTGGCTCAGATGGTAAAGCATCTGCCTGTAATCTGGGACACCTGGGTTTGATCCCTGGGTCAGGAAGTTCCCCTGGAGAAGGAAATGGCAACCCACTCCAGTATTCTTACCTGGAAAATTCCATGGATGGAGGAGCCTGGTAGGTTACAGTCCATGGGGTCGCAAAGAGTCGGACACGACTGAGCAACTCCATCTTCACTTCATGCTAAGATTGTGACATCCAGTCCCATCACTTCATGGCAAATAGATGGGCAAACAATGGAGTGACAGACTATTTTGGGGGGGGCTCCAAAATCACTGCAGATAGTGACTGCAGCCACGAAATTAAAAGACGCTTGCTCCTTGGAAGAAAAGCTATGATCAACCTAGAGAGCATATTAAAAAGCAGAGACATTACTTTGCCAACAAAGGTCCATCTAGTCAAAGCTATGTTTTTTCCAGTGGTCATGTATGGATGTGAGAGTTGGACTATAAAGAAAGCTGAGCACTGAAGGATTGATGCTTTTGAACTATGATATTGGAGAAAACTCTTGAGGGTCCCTTGGACTGCAAGGAGATCCAACCAGTCCATCCTAAAGGAAATCAGTCCTGAATATTCATTGGAAGGACTGATGTTGAGCAGAAATTCCAATACTTTGGCTGCCTGATGCAAAGAACTGACTCATTGGAAGAGACCCTGTTGCTGGGAAAGATTGAAGGTTGGAGGAGAAGGGAACGACAGAGGATGAGATGGCNAAGGAGATCCAACCAGTCCATCCTAAAGGAAATCAGTCCTGAATATTCATTGGAAGGACTGATGTTGAGCAGAAATTCCAATACTTTGGCTGCCTGATGCAAAGAACTGACTCATTGGAAGAGACCCTGTTGCTGGGAAAGATTGAAGGTTGGAGGAGAAGGGAACGACAGAGGATGAGATGGCTGGATGGCATCACCAACTCGATGGGCATGAGTTTGAGTAAGTTCTAGGGATTGGTGATGGACAGGGAGGCCTGATATGCTGCAGCCTGCAAGGGGTCACAAAGAGTTGGACACGACTGAGTGACTGGACTGGACTGAACTGAAGTATATATTTCATATATTTGAGGTTTGACTTATTTTAGAAGGAAGGACAATATGGGCTTGGTTTCTGTATTTGTTTTAAATAATGGGACTGAGTATCCCTGGTGATATGAGAGTAGCTTGTTCCACTGCTTCTCCTGAGCGGCCTCCTGGGGAAGTGACAATCTCCCTCCACACCAGTGGGCCAACAATAGTAAAGCAGATGGACTTTGAAGTAAGAATTCCTTTAGAAAAAAATAGTCACACTTTCTCCTGATAGTTGTCATGAGGATGAGTGAAGTAATACACGGAAATCTTTCCTAACAGCGCCTGGCACATGCTAAGGGCTCATACTATGGATGGCGGCGGTGGTGATGATGATGATGCTTGAATTGTTTCTAAGGGGTACCACATTGATGGGCAGGACCAGGCTCATGTGTGAGTCCCTGAAGTGGAGGCAGTAACAATGCCTGGACCATATGGGCTGAAAATGGAGGGGGAGCTGTTTCCTGAGGAAATCCAGTCTGGCTGCACTAGGGGATGGGTGGAATGGTGGTATGTATGAGTGGTGTGGGAGAAAGGGGTGGTAAGGTAGAAGAGCAAGTTCATTTTCAAGAAAAGAAGAAAACATAAGATTTAAAAGCAGCAGAAGACCAACTTCTGAGTCCCAACTCTTCCATGTACCGCCTGTGTAAGTCACATAATTCTGAGACTCCACTCATTTGGTCATGCTTAACATTCACCAATGCCCTCATTTCCTAAAGAATTCACTCTAATTCTTTATCCTGGTGCACAAGGCTTTTCCCTGTCTGAGCCTGGGCTTTCCCTACCTCACATGAAATCTGTAATCCGGCTCCAAGCAGTTACTTTCAGTTCCCCTAACGTTTTTCCCCCCTAACATTTCTTGTACTTTCACACCACTGTGCCTTTGCGTAACCCAATTCTTTTGTCTAGAATGTCTTTTATTCTTTGTAACCTAAAATCCCTGCTCTTCAAGGTAACAATGCCAGACTCATGTATTAAATTATTTAAGAGTCACAGCAAACCAAGGAGGTAGGTACTATTATTATCCTTATATTACGGGTGGGGAAACTGAGGTAAATACCATTTAAGTAATTTGCCCTAGATCACACAACTAATAAGCAACAGGACTGAGAGTCAAGCCCATGTAATATTGCTGTAGAAATATTGTGGCAAGCCCAAGCAAGCCACTGCACTGCACTGCTTCTCTGCCTTCAAGACAGTGTTGAAATTCAAGGCCAGTCACAGGAGACCCAGAAGGCCATTTGGCTCCCAGACCTTCATTTATAGAAAGCAACAAGTTTAAACTTTTGACATTATCTCCAAGTGAAGACTTTCATCCAATCAGAGAAACATGGACACAACCAAAAGAGAAAGATGTTTGTCATGCAGCCTTAGTCTGTGTCTTGTTACTGGGCCATCCTATCTGAAATGCACTGTCAATCAATATATCGCCACAGTCTTGGGATTATTTTGTGACAAGCATGATTACATTGCATTATAACACATATGCATTACAATCATCTGTTAAGTATAAGCGTTTAAAATATACTAATATGCTTCCCTGGTGGCTCAGCTGGTAAAGAATCCGTCTGCAGCGTAGGAGACCTGGGTTTGATCCCTGGGTTGGGAAGAACCCCTTGAGAAGGGAAAGGCTGCCTAGTCCAGTATTCTGGCCTACAGAATTCCAGGGACTAGTCCATGGGTCGCAAAGAACTGGACACAGCAGTGTGGCTTTCACTTTCAGGGCTTCCTTGTGGCTCAGCTGGTAAAGAATCCACCTGCAGTGTGGGAGACCTGGGTTCGATTCCTGGGTGGGGAAGATCCCTGGAGAAGGGAAAAGGCTACCCACTCCACTATTCTGGCCTAGAGAATTCCGTGGACTGTATAGTCCATAAGGTTGCACAGAGTTGGACACGACTGAGCAACTTTCACTTTAAATTCACTTAAAGTTCTGTAGGGCTTCCCAGTAAGAGTCACTGGAGAAGCCCCCCCTCCCCACAAATTGAAGAAAGTAGGGAAAACCACT
>SJYV01010844.1:51924-139905 GCA_006410875.1 Neotragus pygmaeus | reverse complement strand
CCCAAGCAAACCACACTAAAGCAAATGGGTGCTGACCAATCACCACCAAGCAGGCGGGTGCTGACCAATCCCCAGCTGACATGGGTTATTCCAGTGAGTCACAGGTATAGAAGAATGCTGACTAGCCTTTTAGATGAGGGCACCTTAAGCCCCGAGGCTCCTAGCCAGACCTAACTGTGGCTCATTTGGTGCTTCCAAGGAGGCATAGACCCTGTGTCCAGGAACTGGGACACTAGGGGTGGAGAGGCCAGGTCCTCCCTCGGCCTGGGGCTTAGCCATCCTGGAGTTGGGGTTGCGCTCATGGGGAAGGGTTGCCAAGGTGACAGGCGTTCTCTCACCCAGCATGGGCCATGGGAGTTATCAGAAATGGCAGCCCACATCAGAAATGGCAGCCCACTCCAAGACTCTTATCTGGAAAATCCCATGGACAGAGGAGCATGGTAGGCTGCAGTCCATGGGGTCGCTAAGAGTTGGACGCGACTGAGCGACTTCCCTTTCACTTTCTTTTCATCTTCCTTAATGGCCTGTTGCTATCAGAGTAGCATTGCTGACAGTCCCCCTTCTCCACTTGTTTACGGCATCTTTGACTGTCTGTGACCTATTGCATGAGAAAAAAACCTAGGAAAGTTGTGAAATCTCTAGCGGCTTTTGTTCTGTTTGGTACATACCTGTGTTTTGAGCAGAGGTACAATTCCTGTTGGAGCCAGGTGTATCAGAGCAGGGGTGAGGGCGTGTTGGCGGTGGAGGGTTGGAGGGCGGCCAGGGGAGCATAGGTTGGCCTTGATTGATGAATCCCAGAAGTGACTGTTTATTGTACCCTGTTGAACTGTTTCTAACAATGCCCATCTGTATCCTCTCACTGTGTCCTCTCATTGTTAGGTACAGTGTTCACAGTTTCATTATCTTTGTCCTGGGGTTGATGCCAGCAGAGATCCACAGCATGCCTGGAATAGAAACCTGCAAGATCCCACAAGCTCTGCAAATCTCACAGGGTTGGAGGGGACTTGTGGGCCCTGGCAGCTTTGAAAAATATATTACAACTTGTGACTTTCCCTTTCATCTTGGTCTCAGAGATTCATTTGTTCAAATCTTAGAGAACTGTTTGAAGTAATTTATTCTTTCAGCCACTGGTTCCGAGAACCCACCACAAACTTGGGGTGGGCCCTGAAGCTCACAAAGGTAAGTAAGACAGATTGCCCCTGCTGGCTTGGAGGCTGCCATCTGGAGGGAGAGCCAGCTGTAATACACTAATTCTCACCATGAGCCAGATAAGGTAAGTACTAATAGCAGGAAGAAATAGCTTGTTAAGAACATCACAGAGGGAGTGAATATTACTGAAAAACAAGCTAGACGTCAGGGAGACCATGTAGAAAAGGAGACTTATGAAATGAGTTTGGGTTTATTTTGTTTAAAAGTTTTATTGAAATATCGTTAGTTTACAATTTTTTCATTGAAAATTTAAAAAATTGAAGTATAATTGGCTTGCCTGGTGGCTCAGACAGTAAAGAATCTGCCTGCAATGCAGGAGATCTGGGTTTAATCCCTGGGTCAAGAAGATCCCCTGGAAAAGGGAATGGCTACCCACTCCAGAATTCTTGCCTGGAGAATTCCACGGACCGAGGAGCCTGGCAGGCTACAGTCTGTGGGATCACAAGAGTTGGACACAACTGAATGACTACCAACAGCAACAAAATTGCTGGTTTACAATGTTGTATTAATTTCAGCTGTATAGTAAAGGGACTCAGTTATACAGATATTTACATTCCTTTTTATATTCTTTTCTATTATGGTTTATCCAAGGAGATTGAATTTAGTTCCCTGTGCTGCACAGATGCCCTTGTTTATTATTCATCCTATATATAATAGTTTGCATCTACTAACCCTAAACTCCCAATCCGTCCCTCCCCTCTTCCCCTCCCTCTTGGCAGCCACAAGTTTGTTTTCGATGACTGTGAAATCTGTTTCTATTTTGTAGATATATTAGTTTGTGCCATATTTTACATTCTACATATAAGCGATATCATATGGTATTTGTTTTTCTCTTTCCGACTTATATGAGATGGATTTTGAAAGGTGAGGAGGATTTTAATAGCAAAGAATGGAAAGAAAAACCTTACCAGAATAATTTTTTTTAAAAAAAATAGGAGGAAGAACAATTATGGGCCTGTTTCATTTTCATTATTTGCAAAGTATGGTGTTTGGCGTGGTGATGAACCAAGGAAATGAAAGCATGGCCCCTATCTTTGAGGACAGGATTCAGGGAGAAGGGTGCAACTTTACAACGTACAGCCTGCTGTGCTGGGGCTATAATCACAGCACAAATGAAATATTTTGGGACTCTGAAGATGATCACATGTCACAAAATCGTTGGCATTTGGCTCTATTTCTCTTTTTAGTTTCTGCTTAGTTCATGATTTCCTAGAAAATGTCATCTCCTTCCTTCCCTCTGTCCTCTAAGCTTCATGCCACCATCTTTCCTACAAGTGGATTGGAAGGCAATGAATCCATCTCTGTTAATGATAGTGTAGACTGGCTACTGATCCAAGATACCGTGGTATTTGCTACCTATTGCTGCATAACAGATTATCCCCGAATGCTGTGGTTGAGAACAATGACCACTTGCTATTTCATAGTCTCTGTAAATTGGGAACCTGTATGTCGCTCAGCTGGGCCCCCTGAAAAACTGCAGTTGAGGTGCTGGTCAAGCTGCGGTCAGATTCAGGCTTGACTTGGGGAAGGATCTGCTGCCAATCTCCTTTATAGGGTTGTTGGCAAGACTCAGCTCCGTGGGGGCTGCTGGACTGAGAGCCTCAGTTCCATGCTGACTATGGGCTGGAGGCTGCTCTCGTTCCTGGCTGTGTGGACAACTCCATAGAGCAGTTCACAGCAAAGGAAATGAGGCAGGGAGAGAGTGGGGCAAAATGGAAGCCACAGCCTCCTAATCCTGGAAGCAACATCCCATCACTTTTGAGCTATTCTGCTTGTCACTTAGGTACAGCATACACTCAGGGGAAGACTATAGAGGACATGAACACCAAGAGGCAGATTCGTTAGAAACCATTTCAGAAGCCTGCTCATTCCCACAACCTCTCTGTAGGATAGGGTTCTCTCCACTTTAAGAAAAGGAATCTGAAACTCACACACACTAAAGAACCAGAATCTGAGCCCATCTTTCTCCAAAGCCTGCCCCTTCCCACTACCTCTTACTACTTCCTGTGGCTGGATAGAGTCTCCCAGTCCATCCCACCCAGAGTCACCTGTTCAGGTAGTTTTCTTGACATCTGCCCAGCCTCACACTGAGGCTTAGAATGTCAAGCCTGCCTACCTTTTCTTTTCTCCCTGATCCTGAGGGCATTTCATTCCATTCCAGATTTAGGGAGTAGTGAGGTACAGGAAAGGCCAAATATTCGATGCTCTCTGAGCAGCTTCTTTCCTTAAAGCCTCTGCACCAAGCGCCCAGGGTCTGGTCGAAAGCACTTCAATGAGAACATGCGCCTTGAAGTAATGTACTTTATCCACAGATGATTAATCAGGTGCGTCCCTGGATGGTTTGGCACAGATGGAGGTAAGGGAGAGAGCCAGATCGTAAATCCAAATAAATTTATGGCCTCACCATCCATCCCATTATTATATCAGGAAGGCTGTGTTTCCCTTTAGTGCTAGAAGATATGGAAGAGGTTTTGCATATCAAGGGCTTAGTACAGCGAGACTAAATCCATCAGACAGGTTTTTGTTGGAGACTAACCAATGACACATTGTTCTGGGCAAACTTAGGGATCTCGCCTTTGCTGATAGGAGCAGCATTATAGAAATTTCACAAGGCACTCTTCAGGCACTCAGTACATGATGGCTTAAACTGTAGTTCTTCCTTGTTTCCTACTTTGCCTTCTGTCTTGAAGCTTCCCAGAGATTACTAATTTTACATCTGCACATCTCCTAACACATCCTGTCCATGATAAGTAAGTACCTAATGATTTTCTTTTGAGAGACTGTAACTGTCTCCTAAGTGAATTTAAGCAGCCATCCTTACATCAATTTCAGCTCAGCTGCTTCTTTTTCCGAAGCTTGAAGTGAAAGCACGCGCTCCCTGCACTTGTAGCAATTCACGTCTACAGTGCTTTACCCCATCTATCTGGCCAGGAGGTGGTGTGCCTGAATTTGCTATTTCACATTTAAGGCTTTTATAATTACTGAAGAAGTATTCTGATGAGACTCTGGTAGCGCTGAATCTGTTCCTGGTTCTTGAAAAATTTCCCCTTGTCTCTGGGTCTGCCCTGCACAGGACTCTTACCCTCTTTGCCATTGTTTCCTTCTTTGTCCAAGGTAGAGAACAGCAAGCCATTTCTTTTAGGATGTATGAAGACAGAGAAATTCTTAATAAAAGGTACCTTAGCCCAGGGACCAGATCTCTGTGTAAAAGTTGCTTTGTGGCTGATATCCTATTTATGGGTTGTGGGAAAATCTCTTGTTCTGCCACTTCCTTACCATGTGGCATTGGTCCGGTAAAATACACTCTGAACCTAACATATCTCTATAATGAGACTATTATTACTATCCTGCTTGTTTCATAGGGTTAAGGTGGGAATCACAGGAAATTATGGCTATAAACAACTCCCTGTGTGTTGCTAATGATGACAATATGATTGCAATAGTTATCATGCATCAAGCAGTTACTCTGTGTCAGGAAATGTGCTAAGTGCTTTGCATGAACTATGTCCTTAAATCCTCATAACAATCCTAACTAGTTATTAATATAACCCCACTTTACAGATGAGGAAGCTGAGAAAACTTAAGTGACCTGCCCAAGGTTATACACCTTATAATTTATACTTATAAATTATAAGTTATTGAGCTAGGATTCAAACCCATATATATAACTCCCAAACCCAAGAATTGTGTAACTGACAGAAAACTACCTCACTGTCTAAATACAGGGTTATATTACAACTGTCCTGGCTGCCCTTTATACAAATGTATGGTGTTGCTATTTTATTTTCACATTTAGCCACAGAGTACATTGAAATCTATCAATGTACAAGAGAAATCTATAAATCTAATATATAAAGCAAAACTTGTAAGACTTTCTACATGGATGCCAAGACCATCCAGTGGGGAAAGGAAGGTCTTTTCAACAAATGGTTCTGGGAAAACTGAATATCTGTGCAAAAGAATGAGGTTATATGCTTATCTTATGCCATGTACAAAATTAATTCAAAATGGCTTAAAGACCTAAACATAAGGCCTAAAACTATAGACCCTTTTGGAGAAAACACAGGGGAATACCTGTATCACAATGGATTTGGCGATAATTCAGATATAAAAGCATAACTGCTGCTACTGCTGAGTCGCTTCAGTTGTGTCCGACTCTGTGTGACCCCATAGATGACAGCTCACCAGGCTTCTCCATCCCTGGGATTCTCCAGGCAAGAACACTGGAGTGGGTTGCCATTTCCTTCTCCAATGCGTGAAAGTGAAAAGTGAAAGTGAAGTCGCGTCGGATTCTTAGCGATCCCATGGACTGCAGCCTATCAGGCTCCTCCATCCATGGGATTTTCCAGACAAGAGTACCGGAGCGGGATGCCATTGCCTTCTCCAAAAAGCATAGAAGTGAAAGAAAATTAGATGAACTGGACTTCATCAAGGTTTAAAACTTTTGTCTGTTAAAAGACACTATCCAGAGAGTAAGAGACAACACACAGAGTAAAAGAAAATATGTGAAAATCATATATATGATAAAGAATAAGAATTCAGAATCCGGTAAGAACTCGCACAACTAAACAATAAAAAAATCCAATTCAAAAATGGACAAAGGACCTGAAGAGATATTTTTCCAAACAAGATATACAAATAGACCGCAAGCACATAAAAAGATGCTCAGCATCATTAACCACTGGAGAAATGCAAACCAAAGCCACAGTGCAGCGACATCCCTGGTGGTCCAAGGGGTGAGACTCTGCACTCCCACTGGAGGTGGTCTAGATTCGATCCCTGGTCAGGGAACTAGATCCCACACGCTGCAACAAAGAACCCGCATGCTGCAGTGAAGACTGAAGTGTCCAAGTGCCACAACTGAGACCAGGCAAAACCAAACAAATGAATGCATAAATAACTTAAAAAAAAAAAGAAGCACAAAACCACCATGAGATCCCACTTCATACAAACTAGGAAAACTATAACAGTAATTAAGAACAATGTTGACAAAGATGTGGAGAAGTTGGATTCTGGTGCATTGCTGGTGGGGATATAAAATGGTATAGCTGCTATGGAACACAATGTGGAGGCTCATCAGAAAGTTACATACAGAATTACTCTATGATCAGGCGATTCCATTTCTAGGTACATACCCCCCGAATTGAAAGCAAGTTCTCAGATAAACACTTGCACACCAATGTTCGTGGCAGCATTATTCAAAGTGGGCAAAAAAGTAGAAACAACCCAAATGTCCATCAACAGATGGTACATTATAAACTATACTTTGATTAAAAAAAGAAAGCCACTGAGCTACCTCCCCCCAAATGTTTAAAATAAAAATTTTAATAAGGAAATTTTAAGGCAACAAACCCCAATAGATCGTATATGTGGCCTAGACATATAAGGGAACATTATTCAACTTTAAAAAAATGGCATTCTGAGACATGCTACCCCATGGATGATCCTTGAAAATGTTATGCTAAGTGAAGTCAGATACAAAAGGACAAACACTGTAGAATTCTACAATGAGGAACTTAGAATAGGCAAAATCATAGAGACAGAAAGTAGAATGGAGGTTACAGGGGCAGGAGGAGGGGCTGGGGAGTTATTGTCTAAGCGATGTAGAGTTTCTGCCTGAGACGATGGAAATTTCTGGAATCATAGTGGCGATGGTCGAGCAACACTGTGAACGTACTTAGTGCCACTGAATTGTCCTTGAAAAGTGAAAGCTGCTCAGTCGTGTCTGACTCTTTGTGACTCCATGGACTATACAGTCCCTGGAATTCTCCAGGCCAGAATACTGGAGTGGGTAGCCGTTCCCTTCTCCGGGGATCTTCCCAACCTGGGGATTGAACCCAGGTCTCCCGCATTGCAGGCAGATTCTTAACAGTGGTTAAAATGGTAAAATTTATGTTATGTATATTTTAGTACACATCCAAAACTTTTTTTTTTAAAGCAATAAAAAATCTTACCTTAGGATATTTAGATCTTGTTAATTTGATTTTTCATCATAAAATAATTTTTATTCCCCACTACTTAAAAATAATAACCATTCCTTGAGGTGGAAAGTACAGTTGAACCAAAAGGGAAAATGCAACATTCCTTTTCCTAGAGATTAAGATCTTAGCATTAACATTAACATTAGCATTAGCATTAAGATCTTAACACCCTCCCAGACCTTCCCTCACTCCCTCTCTCCATATCTCATTTTCCTTCTTTTGTCCCCCTTTGAGGAAGTTCTGCACCCTTCCACTCTTCAGTAACAGTGAGGTCACTTTTCTTTATGAGTTCTCATTTAGATCAGAGTTTTGTCTTACTCGTCCAATGGGTAGAAAAACACTTTCTAAAACCAAGCGAAATGATAAAACACTGAAGAGAAGCCAAGAAATGTGTGATCAGAATGCTCCAATTCCTGCTGAGACCATTTGGAAGTTGCGTTGGAAAGGACGACTTTCAACACATGATGCCCAGGAGTCTCTGAGGACGTGTGGCCAAAAGAATAATTCGCAGTGTCAACATTGTCTCTACCACAGAAGAAACAATAAGAAAATAATTTCAGTTCCTACCTCCCTCCATTCCAGCCTCTTGACTGGGTTGCAGGGCAGAGGCAAAAACTGCTGAGCAGCGTTCTTGGTCAACTGATTATTTATTGGCAGAAATGAAAGTCCCTTATCTTCCCTAGCAGGAGAATGCCTTAATGCTACTTTTACTTTTTAGATTATGCACAGGTTCAATCCAGTTAATTGCAGAATGTGAATTTCTGTTATTTTCTAGTTATCATGATATAAAAGGGAAATTCATGGCTTCCTGTTTGAAGAGCAAACAGGCTTCTGCTTAGTAGGATGTGCCCCTGCTCTTGAGCTTCCAGGCTCTGTACCTGCTTTCCCTCAGGAAGCTTCATGCTTCCACAGTCCTAAATTCTCCTGCTCCATTTGGTCGCTGGAAAGAAGGAAACCTCACTGGAGTTGCCATTTTGTTTGTAGGGTCTGGGAGAGTGAGAGAGAGCCTGTTTCTAAGGGAAAGGCAGCCTGCTGCTACTTTAGCCTTATTCCCTCCCGGGCTCTCTGCCTCACTTCTCAAACATAGTTTCAATAATGCAGTGAGAACCCAAACCCAGAATTTCTCCTTTTATCACCTTAGATTTCCTTAAGCACATCCTCTAATTTCCCTTTCCTCTTTGGCTCCGTTCCACAAAGTTTTGTCCGCCTGTGCTCTTGGTCCATGACGCCCACATGGGCTGGCTTCCCCTTGTTCCACTGCTTGTCTTCAGTCTTGCCCTGTGTGGAACACGACCAGCCTGCTAGGTCTTCCAGAAGCCAACACACAGTTTCGTTTGTGTCTTCCCTTGGGGAACCTTCCAGATGGTCCTCAAATTTACCCTGATCTTCTCCCTTAAGTTCTGCTCAGCTCTTAATGCTATTGTAATGCTTTCTCCAAATAGTTCTCAAAGATTCATTAATTAATTCACTCATTCAACAAATATTTATAAAGATCTTATGTTCAGGGCCTCTGTTAAGCACAGGATATATTTATAAATGAGAACATTCCTTGAAGTCAGTGGAAATGAAGAAACAGATTTTTCAGCTGTCTTCACATAATTCCTTGGGATGGTTCTTATGTTGTAAGTATAACACTGGTGTCTTGGGGACACAGAGAATGTGTGCCCATGACCCCTTCTGCTCTCTTTCTTCTCCTTTGCTCCTAAGACACCATAAACCTGTTTATCTTCCTGCCTCTGTGCTAATAAAAATAAATCTGACCACTCAGTCATGTCTGACTCTTTGAGACCCCACGGACTGTAGCCCACCAGGCTGCTCAGTTTGTGGAATTCTCCAAGCAAGAATACTGGAGTGGGTTGCCATTCCCTTCTCCAGGGGATCTTCCTGACCCAGGAATCGGAACCTGCATCTCCTGCATTGCAGGCAGATTCTTTACCGTCTGAGATATGAGGGAAGCCTCTGTGAGCAACTATTAAAAGTTGGTATTATCATGTTTTTACCCTAGTCTCTTTCCCTTTTGCTTTTATTTCATTTTTTTCCCCTTTTCCCTAGATTTCAGTTATCCCCGGTTACGGATGAACTCTTGATCTGTTTCTCCCACTGAGACTCTCCTGAGCTTCCTTCGCCCTCTGTCCCCCTGTCTCCTTGGAAGGTGTTTACATGCACTTGCACTCAGCCGTGGAAGATGTCATTTTTCTCTAAAGCCTGCCTTTATCATCTTCCTCCCAGGCCTTCAAACCAGAACACTAGCAACTGGTCCATTAATAAAATTCTTGATTATTTACACTCATCTGAAGCCTGGTTCCTAATTTTCTGCATATCTCACTTCCTCTCTAGACTCTGATTACCATTCTCTCCTGAACAGTCTAGACCAGGGGCTTTCAAATTGTTTTACTCGAGTCCTTTCAGGCACTTCTGAGGTTGGAATGGAAGATGGTATCAAGCAAGACTAGGGACTTCTCATCCCTGATTCAACCAGAATGTGTTTATCTGTTTTTCATATTGTTTGTGAAGCAGTCAATGGCCAACATATGAAAACCATCAGTCTTCAATTCATATCATTTTTTCTTGCATTTTTGCAGAGCTTCAGAAGATCATACTCTCTGTTTTTTGTCCATATAGTCCAGTGACTCTTCAAAAAAAATTTTTTTCCCCTGAAGTATAGTTGCTTATAATGTTGTGCAAGTTTCTGCTGCATAATAAAGTGAATAAGTCATATGCATACACATATCCACTCTTTCATTTTTAAAAAAGTTTTTATTTTGCATTGGAGCATAGCCAATTAACAATGTTGTGAGTTTCAGATGGACAGTGAAGGGACTCAAGCAGACATACACATGTCTCCATTCTCCCCCAAACTCCCCTCCCATTCAGGCTGCTGCATAACATTGAGTAGAGTTCCGTGTGCTGTACATAGGTCCATGTTGGTTATCCACTTTAAATACAGCAGTGTGTTCATGTCCATCCCAGACTCCCTCACTATCCCTTCCCCTTTGGTAACCATAAGTTCATTTTCTAAGTCTGTGAGTCTCCTGTTTTTTAAGCAAGTGTGTTTGTATCATTTCTTTCTAGATTCCACATATAAGTGATATCAAGTAATATTTCTCCTTTCCTGTCTGACTTGCTTCACTCAGTATGACAGTCTCTAGGACCATCCACGTTGCTGCCAATGGCATCATTTCATTTGTTTCAATTCCTTTGTATATATGTACCACATCTTCCTTATCCGTTTCTCTGTTGGTGGACATTTAGGTTGCTTCCGTGGCTTGGCTATTGTAAACAGTGCTGCAATGAACATTGGGGTGCATGTGTCCTCTTGGATCATGTTTTCCTCTGGATATATGCCCAGGAGTGGAATATCCACTGGTGTTCTCTTAGATTTCCTTCTCATTTAGGTTACCATGAGTACTGAGTAGAGTTTCCTGTGCTGTGTAGTAGGTTCTCATTAGTTATCTACTTTATGCATAGCAGTGTGTATATGTCAGTCTCAATCTCCCAGATCATCCCACCCTCCACTCCCCCCACCCCTTGGTAACCATAAGTTTGTTCTCTACATCTGTCATGTAGTCCAGTGACTCTTAGCCTTTTCTTGACTGTGATGCACAAGACGGGGGATGCTATATGCTGGGCATACTTCCTGTTTTAGGCATAAAAACCTGATGTACAATAAAGCAATTAGAATGTAAGTGAATGAGTGTGGTAACCCGGAATCCACTGTAATTTATTAAAGTAAGTAAATCCTTTCTGGTCTTCACCCATTATCTGTGATAAATAACTTGTAACACAGCTCACAAACGGCTTCCACTCTGCTCCAATTCACTCTCCACACTGCTGCTGCCCTCCACACATGGGAAATCACAGTCACTCTCTGTTTGACACCGTTTAGGGACTCCCTCTTGGTTCTCAGACGGGCTTGAAGCTCTTTCTTGTGGTTGGCAGGTTCGGCTGTTCTGGCTCTTGCTGACCTTTCTAGCTGACTCTCGTGCTCCTGTTCTGCAGGGGCCAGCCATGCCCACACTGCACACATCCAGACTGGCTAGGCTTCTGGACTTTCCCCATCACTGCTTTCCCCCTTCTCTCTCTTCCAGCCTACATGTCGAACTACAGTTAATTTATTTTAGATGAAATAGTTTCATTTCTCCCAGTAACTGCCACCTGGGTGCTCTAGCAACCTCTTCTTCCTTTCTTGCTGAACTGCAAGGATATTTAGTTATATCTTAATATAATAATTTTTCACTCTATTTATTTCTTAAATGATTCATTCCTGTTCATACTCAGTCCTTATCTTTTTTAGCTATTCATTTAGAAAAAAATCAAGTGTATGGGAAAATTGCAATGACAGTATATCTTCCAATATCCTTTATCTGGCTTCACTAATTATTAGCACTTTGCCACATTTACTTCCTTCTTTTTCTCCTGTTTGTTCTCTCTGTGTTATGTGTATGCCTTTTTATGTACACACACTCATTTCGTTATTATTATTTGCTCAACCATTTGAAAGTAAAGTGTAGACACCAGTACTCCTTTTTAACTCCTAAGAGATACTCCTTTGACTTCAGTAAAAAATATCTTGGAATTTTCTTTTACATGTCCATGATATAACAATCACATTCTGGATGTTTAACATTGATAACAACAGACTAACAGTTCATATCCGTGTTTGCAATTGTCTGAATACTATTCTTTGCAGCAATTTTTTTTTCTGATCCAGAACTACCAATATCTTTGTGAAAAGACTTTCTCCAGACGCACTCTGTTCCTCGAAGCCTTTTCCGATTGCCGTTTCCTGGGGGCACTGACCACTCCCTCCTTCGTCCCCCATTGGCCTCTTCAGCATGCATGGCAGTTTACTCTGTGTGCCTGTTCAAGTGTCTTGGTCTTCCTCTCCCAACTGGAAACTCCTTGAGAACAGAGGTCATATTTTATTAATGCTTGTCTCTCCAGTGTCTATTACCTAAATGAATTTAGTACTGAAGTTACTACATTTAGCAAGCTTAAAATTAGCACCAAAGGTGTAGCCTGGACACTGAGAGCCCAGCTTCGTGGTGACACATTTCTTATTTGAGTGCATCTCCTTTTATGACACTAAGCTGGCTGGGATGGTGGAGCATATGTTCCACTGAGCATGAGGAGACTCTGATCCTAACCCTAGTTCTGTTTCTCACCATCAAGGTAGCCTGGGGCAAGTTACTTCACCTTTGTGAACTTCAGTTTCGTCTGTATGTTGAAATGAATATTTCTTGCTCTGCTTACCTCGCTGGGATGTTGGGAAGATCCAGTGAGAAGATGAGTGCAAAAATGTTTTGAAATGGTGATGTTATTCCAGAGGCAGTATGGTCAGCTTGTTGGGAATGTTCTTAGTTGCAAGTCTATGGGGATCATTGTGTTGCTTACCCTAGATGTGCCCTAGGACCTTGCTCCAAAAGTGCTGCGTGTGGTGCCTGAAGCCTAGAGACCAGGAGTTGGGGTAGATGTCTGAAGCTGGGTTAACTGTAGTGGATTGGATAGTGTTGCTCCAAAGTGCATGTTTACCTCCAGTCTCTCAAATGTGGCCTTAGATTAGGGTAAATCTAAATCTAACGCGCAAGTGCGCTAAGTCGCTTCAGTCACGTCCGGCTCTTTGCGACCCCATGGACTATAACCCCACCATGTTCCTCTGTTCCTGGGGATTCTTCAGGCAAGAATACTGGAGTGGGTTGCCGTTTCCTCCTCCAGGGATCCCTATCTTTCTTCCATGGTATCCAGGGAAATATTCCAAGGCTGTACAGAGCCAGAGCTCCCCACCTTGGACCCCCACGTCTCGGGCTGGGCTCCCTGGATAGTTCCATTGGCAGCTTTAGTTGCTGATCTCACTGAACATTGGGAAAGTTTGTCACGGCCTGAAGGGCTTGGCTTGGTTACTAGCGGTGTCTGGAGCTTGAGCCCTGGGCCTGCTGGTGCCATTTGATGCTGAAGGAAGTACCGCAGCTGCCGTCTGAATGCCTCCTCTCAGGGCTGCTCCTCCCTGATCACACCCCAGGGTGTCCTTGTGGGCCACTGGGCCCTTGCCTGTCTTCTCTGGGGAAGAGCATCTGGGTGGGTGTCACTGCTGGAGCCCTGGCTTGTGAGCTAGAGAGAAGCAGGGGGAGAAAGGAGAGGGGAGCCCAGGCAGCTAAGAGTCTCCTGCAAATAGGAACAAGCTCCGGGGCCCACCCACCCCCACGATTATGATGCCACAGGGAAAGCAGGGCAGCCAGGGTGGAAGAGATTCATGAAGTCATCTGGCTCAGTGTCTTCTTCATCTCCCATGCCACCAGGGTGGCAGAGATTGGCACGTGTTCCTGGCAGCCGGGCTTGTGAATACCCAAGGCCACACAGCGGCAAAGTCGGGGGACCAACTCCCTGGGCTGATGCCCAGCTGCTCATCTGGGAAGTTCTGCTGGCTTCTCACTTGTCATCAGCATACCCAGACTTTTCACCTTCAGGACTCTCAGAACCAGCTTCTCTTGGGATCATTGAAGATGCCTGATAATGAATGCAAAATGATGACTCATGTCATATTTAAGCAAGACTCTGGGTGTGTGTGTGAATGGAAATCGCTCACGTTCAGGTAGGTAGGTTGGGGTGCTGCTGATTAGATCAGCCTCACTGTGTGGGGGAGGGTGGGGTGGTGGGGGAAACAAAATGTAATTGCACATTTGAATACCAAAAGGAACTTTTAATACTAGGGAACTTTATAGAGAATAATGATTTGTGGTCATGATTGATTTTGCCTTGAGATCCTCTGGGAAACACTTTGTTGTTTTCAGCGTTCTTTACAGAGGCAAAATAGGAGAGAATCACCTTAGCTTTATGTAATGATCAAATATAGCATAATAAAGCTGTCAAAACCAGCATGGACCAGTTAGGGCCAGAGCTCCTCTCAAGAGAGGAAGGAGGGCCAGCAATCTGGCTTGGTTCCTGCCGCTTTCCCCTGCTCAGTGGCGGGTGGGGTTGGGGGGTTAGTGTCAAATGCCTCTTTGCTCCTAATGGAAAAACTCCAGAAAAGGAGTGTGTGGTTTTCTCAGGACCATCAGTGCTGTTTTGCAGTGAGAGCCACTCCAGCCAATGATAGCTGGATTCTCTTTGTTTCAAGACCATGATGCGTCTTGTTGCAAAAGTTGAGGGAGCCAACAAGAGTAGACCACTTTAGTTTGCAACCTTGTTCCTTTATCCTTTGGGGGAAAGGATGAGTCAGATGTGGAAGTGGGCCAAATGGTTCCATGTTTCTTTTCTATTGAAAATGAACATTATGTTGTAACTTCAGGTTGATGCACCCGCCGCTTCCCTCCCCACCCCCGTCCCCCAAGCAAGAGCAAACTTTTCACAGTTTTTCAGGAAAAGACACATTGTGGTAGATTAGAATTCAGTCTCAGGGGCAAGGTATTGGTGCCATCCAGGCCAAATCATAGCCTTCTGCTCCTAGCTGACACCTTGGAAAGCCTCACATAATCCAGCCATCTAGAGACTTTTAAAAGCAGGATAGGAACAATCTGATGGAAAGTTTTAGGGTTACATAAGAAAGATAAAACCTGCTTCAAAGCACATTTCTCCAAAAGCTACAGGCCAAAGGATAGGACGGGAAACTTGTTTCCATGGAGATGAGTTGGGAGAGGTAGTTTTGGGACAAAGAACACAAATTAAAAGTGTTCTTTGAAATCCACATCAAAAACTTGAAATCAAAAGTCCTGGGTTCAAGCCCCAGCTCTGCTTTGTACTAGTAGCTGTGTGACCTTAGGCAAATCATCGCACTAAATGTCCTCTTAGGTGAATGAAGTAATAACTCCACTAAAATTGTTATTAGGATCAAACAATATATTTGAAAGCACTTTGAGTGTTGTAAATTGCTGTGTAGGGAGAGGGGTGCAGTGATCCCCATAATGAGAACTCTTTTCTGAGAGCAAAGACTGAGAAGCATTTTTCACTTGTAGGTGACTGGGGATATTTTTCTCAGGTCCTTCTAGCTAAAATGTCTTCTGTCTTGCATTTCCGTCTACTGAAATTCCCTGGCCCACTCATCTGAGCCTCTGTTTCTTCATCCCTGAAATGAAGGGGTCGAATAGATTTCCTCAAGGGTTCATTTCCCATCTAAAGATGTAGGATTCTACCAACCTAGAGGAAAGCTTTTTTTTTTAGTTAAAAATTTTTTTGTTTATTATTTTTGGCTGCACTGAGTCTTCACTGCTCCCTGCCAGCTCTCTCTAGTTGCAGTGAGCACGGGCTTCTCTCTTTTTGTGGGATGTGAGCTTCTCATTGCAGTGGCTTCTCTTGTTGCAGAGCACACACTCTAGGGTGCTCAGGGTTCTGCAGTTGCAGCTTGCATGCTCTAGGGCACAGGCTCAGTAGTTGCGGTGCATGGGCTCAGTTGCCCCATGACATGCAGAATCCTCCCAGACCAGGGACCGAAGCCATGTTTCCTGCATTGGCGGGTAGGCTCCCAACCACTGGTCCACTAGGGAAGTCCTAGAGGAAAGCTTTTGATGACTGAGTCAAAATTACTTTTTGAAACACAAGCTACATCCAAGAAAGAGTGCTTAGCCTGTTGGAAGAATACCAGTCTTTGATTCTATTGAACTGGAGCTCACAGTCTAGTGAGGGCACCCATGCCCAGGTGACTGGCATTGCTCGAGAGGGTACACCTACCGCTTCAGAATGGTCACAGAGTGTCATAGGAGATCAGAGAGAGGAGGCATCACCCAGCATGGAAGGGAGAAGCAAGGAAGGAAGCGGCTCTGAGCTGGCCCTTACCTGATAAGAAGGTCTTGCAGGTGCAGGGTAACAGATACAACGAACAGCTCATGCAAAGCCTTGGTGGCAGGAAATGGAAGGTGGCGTATCCTGCTATTTACCTGAAATCTTAACAAAAAGGAAGATCACATAGGTCCTGAAGTTAGAGCATTGCCATTATGCTCTGGGTCCAATGCTTGACCCAGAGGGAATGGTGAACATTTCTGAATGAGCTGGCCTGACTCGATTCCTTCTGCTCTCCTTGTTGGCAAGTGGACTTGTGTGCCAAGCTTCATCCCGTAGGACTGGGTGCCCACACCCTGCCTGCATGGCTCCCTGGGTGGAGGCAACTTTCCTGTCTGGGCACCGCCACTTTCCACCCCCTCACACACTGGTGTTTTGACATGTCAGTGCCTGGCCTGTGACTGAGGGATAACAGGGAGGGCGCCCACAGGCAGTGCCTGGCTTCTGAGCTGGCACTCGGCCAGGGCAGCCTGGGTTAGCGCCTCTCCCTGGAGTGCCAGGAAGACAGCGCCTTCCTTCTTCCAGCTCCTCTGAGTGCTTCCAAAACAGACTGTCTCCAAATGTCAGGGAGGAGAGTTGACGACTTTGTCCTTTTTAAGATGTGCCTTTAAGGCCAATTATTTCCAAAGCTAATACTCCCAATATCTCCTTGAGAGAAGGTATGCATTTTCAAATCCATGAAATTACAAGCAGATTGGATGACTCAGTAATCTGGGTGTGTGCTTTATAGTCTATGGTTATTACAATTATTAATATTAAAAAGCATTTGTTCACACATACACACCCATGAGGCACTGGGCAGAGCTCACGAGGGACACAGTCTCTGTCCTCAGGGATCTCTAGAAGGCTGCCTTGGAGACGCTGTAGTAAATCATATGAGTATTGTAACTGTCAAGGTTTTAAATACCTAAAAATCAGCACTATCATTAGCAATCAGTAATCACTGTTATAGAAGAATAAATCTTGTAATCTCCAAATTACCTGTTTGCACCAATTAGAGTTCAACTGATGAAACATACCAATCAAAGGGGAATTTACTTGAGGCACCCAAGCTTATCTAGGTTTAAAAAAAAAAGAAAGAAAGGAAACCCGCTGAGCTCCCAAACTGTTGGTTCTCAGCTCAATCTCTGTTAGGGAGGATTTTCCTGAAGCAGAGCTGACAAAGCCCTACGCAGGTTCCCCCAGGCAGAAGGGAATCCGTTATTCATTTATTTGTTTATTTATTCATTTATTCCCTGCCTTCCTACAAACAGGATTGGAGGTAGGTCACAGTAAAAACACATATATCGTAAGACAGCTTTTTTTTTTTTTTTTAATCAAAAGGAAAGTTGGAAAGCTTGGGATGGAGGTGGGGGCACTGTGCTTTTGAATATTTAACTCCCACAAGTCTTCTGTGAGTCCCTGTGCAAAGCACTGTGCTAGGCCCTGTTGGAGTGAGAAGAGCCATCCTCTTCTCAACTGTAAGGAACTTGCAACCTGGGGTGAGACACAGACACTGAATCTATTTCAGAGCTTCTTAGAAGGCAATGCACAGAGAAATCGCATGGCTTATCTGCTCCTCAGCATGCAATAAAAGAAAGCAGATACACAGAAAGGTAGTTTTTTTTTTTTTTTCCTTTTTGTAAATACTATGGAAATATTGAAGGAACCTGGTAGGAAAAAAAATCTCAGTGCTTTTACAAATTTCCTAGAAATGTGGTCATTTTTTCACTGGAGATGAAAATGTGGGTACACTGAGTCTTTCCTGGTTTGCTCTGGAGCTTCTGAGGACCCGGATCTGGTGTTTGAGGCCAAGGCAAAAAGCAGGGAGTAGAGCTGGGAGGAAGTGGGGGATGGGAGCTGGCAGTGAGCCAGGAGGAAAACTAGTCGCCTAGGAGGTTCAGCTTGGGAATTAGGAAGTGAAATAAGTATCTGAAGCTGGGAGATGACTCTTAGCAGCCTCACTTGGTTCATGCAGGGTGCTGGGCTCCCCTCTGAGGGCACCTCTACATATTCTGCTGTGGGAACAATCCCAGCCTCCTTGTCCTTGACCATCCCTGGATTTCAGTCACATCATTGTTTCCCCAGCCCTTACTTCACTTTATCGCATGTCCCATATGGTTCTGCTTTATACTTTATCTCCTGGGAATTATGGCATGGTCATAGTAGGGCTCATTTTATCTTTTGGTTATTAAAAAATTTTTTTTTAATTTTTTGATTGATGGAAAAATACTTTACAATGTTGTGTTGGTTTTGCCATACAAAAATGCAAATCAGTCATAATTATATATATGTATATATATATCCTCTCCTTCATCAGCCTTCCTCCCCTTTCCACCCTACCCCTCTAGGTCTTCTGCTTTTTGTTTTCAGGTTACCAGTGTGTTCACTTTGCTTTCTGCCCTTGAACATGATATAGTTGTTATAATGGCAGAACTGCTTAAGGGATATCTGACAGTATCGCAACTCTATGCCTCTGTTGGCAGGCAGCCTCCAAGATACCCCCCAGTGGCCCCTGCCCCCTGGTACTCAGGTTCTCATGGGGTCCCTCCCACACTGATTCAGGTTAGTCTGTGTGACCATGCTAGACACTGTGCCAGGGACTATGTATGGGCAGGACGGCAGCATTTTTTACCTTGAGCTTATGGAACGTGCAATATATTCAAATGAAGAGAGAATGGACTGTGGAGCTAGATGGAACTGGCTGGACCTCAGCTCCTCTACCAGGCTTTGTGATTCTGAGCAAGTTAGTTAACCTCTCTGAGCCTTGGTTTCCTCAACTTTAAATCAAGCTAAGCCATATCCACTTTGGAGAGTTGGGTGAGGATTAAATGTGACAGTGTGTATAAAGTGTTTAGCTCGGTGTCCAGGTTTTGGTGGCTTCTCCATAAACACTATTCCCCCCAGCTGTGCTAGGTGCTGAGAAGAGAGTGATGAATGAGAGGTCTTCTCTGCCCTCAGGGGGTTCAGCATCAAGCAGGTGGGACAGGTGTATCCTCATGAAAGTTCAAGGCGGACTGTGACAAATGTTATCACAGAGGCAGAGACGGCAATGGGAACCCCAAGGAAGGCAAAGAAAAAGCTCCACTGAGACTAGCTGACATTTTAACAAGACTTAGAGAGTGTGTGGAATTTTCATCAATGGAGTGGGGCACAAGCATTGCAGGTAGGCAGAGAAAACCCTGAGAGGTGCATATGAAACCACCTGGCATAAAAAACGGTGACAATGCCCTAGCAGGGTGCTCTTGGTCAGAAAGCATCCCCGCTGTGGGTTGTGATCTCTGGATCTGTAATCTGCAGCTGCTGAACTAGACAGTGAATGTTCCTTCCAGCTCACATATTCCAGGAGGGCAGGGAGTACTGCTTTATTCATTACCAGTTTCTAGCTCCTAACACATGGTAGGCACTCAATAAATATTTATTAAATGAGTAGGTATAATGATATGTGTAAGCAGCTTGTCTCATACGAGAAAATCGAGGAAGTATTTTTCCATTTATTGGATGTAAGTCATTTCCTCTGGGAGCGTGGGTGGTGGCGTTGAACCCGACCACATCATGTCACTCTGTTTTGTCAAAGTCCTTCTTCCATTCTGCGCCTCGGATTGCCTGGCTGTGCCTTCTGTTGCCTCCCTAGATTCTTGAGTCTTGCTGTGGGATTCTGTTCAAACTTGAAAGCGACTGACATTTCCCTGGAGTTTGCTTTAGCACTCCGCGCCACCTCTTCAGGCCTGGAGGGGCAGACTCAGCCAACTTTGAAGAAGTTTTGCATGTTTTCCGTCATTTAACTTCCATTTTGCTTTTCGCGTCTCTCTGAATGGAGGAATTTTGAAACGAGAGCTCAGCAGGAGGATGTATGAAGTTGTTGAACTACTGTGTTGCAAGACAGGGCTGGCTAGTGGTGAGACTGTGCAGTGGCGGTCCCTTGCCACACCCTGTTTGACTCTGCTTCCCTCCCCAGGCTTCAGGACCTCACCTTGCTTTTTGGACTCCCCTGCTGTATACGTCCTCTGGGGCTTACCCTGCCCGAGCTTTTCCAAGTCGCCCTTGTTCTTTTGAAGCTCATCCTTGGTTGCAGTTCCTCTGGCATCTCTTGTCTCCTCTGTTCTTGGTACAATTCAATACTCATTTGATGCCTATCCTGTGCCTTGATCTGTACTGAGCTTGCAGGATCTGAAGATGAATGAAATGTGATCCGTGGCCCCCAATCTAGCTTTCCGGGATAACAGTCACCAAAGATGACAAGCTAAACTACGCAGAATCAGTGATGGGCAATCCCTTTCAGGTGCTATATTTGCATTTTACCAAGATCTGTTTGAAGACAGTCACTTACCTTCAAAGCACATTTTTTTATTAAAAACAACCTCAAAAAAAAATTTTTTTTTTTGCCTTGAGAGCAGTAAAGCTATACTTATTACTTGTAGAAGACTTGGGAAGTAAAGAAAAATATAAAGTAGGGGCGAGCTTTTCGACACTGCCCTTATCCAGAGGTCAGCCAGCCTGGACGTCTTTCCCTTGTCTTTTCTTCTATGCATCTGAGATCCTTTGTTGACAAAATTTGCACACCAATTTTTGTTACTGAGCACTACGTGTGTGTGCGTGCTTAGCTGCTTCAGTCATGTACAATTCTGTGCAACCCTATGGACTGCAGCCCGCTAGGCTCCTCTGTCCATAGCATTCTCCAGGCAAGAATACTGGAGTGGGTTGCCATGCCCTCTTCCAGAGGGTCTTCCCGACCCAGGGATCCAACCTACGTCTCCTGCATTGGCAGGCAGCTTCTTTACCACTAGCACCACCTGGGAAGCCCCACTGAGCACTATATCCTAACCTTTTTGCAATGTTATCAAACACACTGAAGCATAATTCTAATGGTAGGAGTTTGCCAGCAAGTGGGAGAGAGGGATTTATTGGCATAGAGGCTTGAAGTAGTCTCTGTAGTAATACTCCATTTTCTGCCAGCTGCCAAGACAAGCCCTGGCTCCCTGCAAGTACCTCCATAGCTTATTTGTAACTCAGCTGATCTGCTCAGCCCTTCTTTGAAGAAAACAGCAGCATGTGCTATAAGGTGTGAGCTTTTCCAGTCTTTAGATTCTCCGCCTCTTCCCTTCCCCCACCCCGGTTTCCCTGTCTCCAGCGAGCGATAATATCTTTCATCTGAACCTCTCTCCCTGCCTCCAATGACTGCCTCCCCTGATGAATTCTCTCTGGGTGACTTTGGCATTTGCATATTTCCTTGCTTGGATATTCCGAGATGTTGGAACCAGAGAGCAGGTTGACGCGATCAGGTACTTAGCTGAATGAGGCTTTCTCGGGAACTGCACAAATATTTGGAGTCGGGCGTATGCCAATAGGCAATTAATTGAAATGTGGACACAGCAAGCTTCTGGAGGAAAGAATCTGAACTTGAGAAATTAGCCATGGAAAGCGATCCTCTGCAACATTCAAAACAGTAATTTGGGAATTTCCTTCACTTCAAATTGAAATTGATTTGGTACAGAAAGAAGGAAGACAAAGCAAAGAACAAGTGTCAGATCAAAGTTGACTCCTGCGTCACTCGAGCTGGAAGGCTTTCTCAGGGAACACTGGTCTGATCCTCTTGGAGATGAAGGAGAGCCCAAGGTCACTGGCAAGTCAGGGCCCATTCAGAACCAAAACCAAGAGGTCCTGACTCCGGCCCTTTCCATTTTATGAGCTGATTCTCCTCCTGGAGACCTGGATAATTATATCAGGAGCGAAAGGGCAAGGGTGACTCCTGATATAATTAAGAGTGACTTAAGTATTTTTCCCCACCAATGACTCCGTGAACACATTTAGTAAAATCCGGAACAAAATGAAGGCATTCGCTGACTGTAGCCTTAAGCCAGGCTAAACATTGGAAGCACATATGGGGCTCCTGCCCCTTGTCTGGCTGCCTGCGAAGGTCTGGGGATGGAGGTGATTACAAACAGGGTCCCTATTCTACATGGTATGATTGCTGGCCTGATCCCAGGTGAGGTCTCAGCCTCCTGAATATCCTTTTCTAAAGTATGAAGTCTCTGTGCCCAGTTACATTTCTCCATCTTCCAGGAGAATGGACTCATCCCCTAAAGGCTTTTGTAAAATGTATTAAAAAAGAGGGGCTATGACATTGCTTAGCATTCCAGTTGTTTTAAGGTGTTTATTAAAAAATCATCCTCTCTTTGCTTAAGTATATGGGGATCAGAAAGATCATTTTTAGCTGTCCTCTAAATATGGTTTTCTTTTTTTTAACTGAAGTATAGTTGATTTACAGAGTGTTAGTTTCAGGTGTACAGCAAAGTGAGATAGTGAAGGTCAGGGAAGCCTGGCATGCTGCGGTCCATGGGGTTGCAAAGAGTCAGACACAACTTAGTGACTGAACAACAGCAGCAGTGAAGTGATTCAGTTACACACACACACAGACACACACACACACACACACACATATATCTTTTCTTTCAGATCCTTTCCCCTTGTAGGTTTTTATAAAATGTTGCATAGAGTTCCCTGTACTATACAGTAAGTCCTGGTTTAGAATATGATTTTCCAACCAGGGGCATCAGCACAACCTGGGAACTTGTTAGAAATGCATATTCCCAGTTTCCACCCCAGCCCTACTGAATTGGAACGTCTGGTAGGGCCCGGTCATCTGTGTTTTAACAAGCCCTCCAGGCGATTCTGAGGCACAGTAAATTCTGAAAACTATTGCCCTCTAGAAAATTATGATTTGGAAATCCACACTGCCCGAAACCCAATACCAGGTAAGTAATCCATTTTTGATTATCAGCTCCTTAAAAATAAACTCTTCATTTCAGAACGCCCAAGTGAACTTTTTCTATATTGCTGAGTGTTAAACAGGAAAAGATTTCCAAATGATTCTTCAAAATGTAACTGACCAGCCCTGTCAGACACAATTCTGATAGTCCATCATATTTCCGGTAAGTACAATATTTTCATACTTTAAGTTTTCATGGAATGAATAAACTAATTGATTGCTTAATCTGCTATTTTTAGAATAACACTTCCTTACCTCATGTGAAAGTTTATTCAGAATTCAAGTGGGAACATTTTATTACCCCAAAATGTTTTGCTATAAGTTACTCTAACATGTAACTAAGGAAACCAGCTGCAACACTGCAGAGGTATTGTTGCGCTGGCAAATTAACGATTCAGCAATATATATGCCATACTATCATGATTTTTTCCCCCCTCCCTCTCTCTCTCTAGAAAATCTCACACTTATTGAATTTCTACATTTATAACACAGGACATCGGAAGCAATGGGAGTAAAGCTGTAAGGGAAAATTGGATTCCAGAGTGACTGGGATGTGTTTGGGGCTGTTTAAGCCCAGACAGGACTAGCGGATGGTTCATTCTGCATCGGGATGTCCCCCTGTGCAGGGCAGCTGAGTTAGAGCGGCCATCTCATGAGGACACTTTGGTGTCACGGCTTGGGGGGTTCACACGGGTGAATAGCTCTGTGAAGGACTAAAACTGGGTGTGCAGTGCAAAGTGTGTGCTAATCACACATTGAAGGAATCAAGCGACATCAAAGCACGAGATCACACGAGCAATGGGGATGGCACCGAGATGTGGCACAGTGGGGGGCCCCCTGCTTTTTCTTTCCTGATGGGGGGAGGAGAGGTTATTAATGATGGGACGGATTAGAACAGATGGGTACTTTGACACATTTCCCCATGTTGCTGTTTTCCAATTTCCCATCTTCCCACCCCTAGTCACGTGCCTTTCTCTTGGTTAGGAGTGAAAGCATGTGACTATTTAAAGGGAAACCTCAGGAAGCGAAGGTTGACAGGGACAGGCAGGAGGAGGCCATTCAGAAGGCCTGCTGGGCTGATCTGGAAGGTCTTCCCCAAGCTTTGGCTGGGAGGGGCAGGCGTGCTCCTGGACGCTGCGTTCAAAGGCAAGCCGTGAGACTTTCCACGGGCTCCATCTCAGCCCCACTCCAGCCCGGCAGCCATCACTCCCTGATTACCGGTACCTTTCTGCAGCCTGGAGATTTGCATTGTAAATGGTGTTTGTTAGGCCCCTGAAATAATATTAATCATTGTAAAACAACTATGTTGCATAATTTATACATAAAAAAGAAAGAATGAATCTTTTGCTTGAATTAATATTTCCTCATACGTATCTTTTGCACTCCCGTGGTAATGAAACCCTTGTCTCCCCGCCTAGGTGAGAACGGCTCTGGAAGAGTCAAGCTATGTCTTTGTATGGCTTCTTTTAAAAAATCTGTATGTATGTATTTATCTTTGGCTGCATCTGGTCTTCGTGGTGGTGCCCTCAGGGATCTTTGCTACGGCACAGGTGTTTCTTTCTAGTTGTGACCTGTGGGCTCCAGAGAAGTCCGTGCACAGCAGTGAGAACCCTGTGCACCGCAAGAGAAGCCTGTGAGCCCTGCAACTAGAGAAAGCCTGCGCGCTGCATCACACTGGCCATCCAGTGTGGCAAAAAAACAATAATAACACAGAGGTACACGGTGGCAAGAGAGGAAGGTCCTGCGACGATAGAGGCAGGCACTGCAGTCTTGCAGCCACAAGCCGAAGCATGCCTGGAGCCGCAGAAGCTGGAAGAGGCAAGGAAAGATTTTCTTCCAGAGCCTTCCAAAGGAGCATGGCCCTGCTGACATCTTGATCAGACTTCTGGACTCCTCAACCGTGAGAGAATAGATTTTTGTTGTTTTAAGCCACAGAGTTTGAGTGTTTTGTTACAAGGACCCTAGAAATGATTACATACATCTTGCCCCACCTCTTCTCACAATCTCCCAGAGGGGTTCTCTGCCTCACATTTTAAGTTAATGATAATATTCTCTGGCTTTGCATCTGAATCCTTTGCTGGAAGCCCCTTAGAGCCCATCTGAGCCTGTCAGGTTGCTGTGCTGCATCCGAGTCCCAGGAGATTTTTCCCAGGGAGGTTTTCCTTCCCAGGAATCAGAGTCCAAGCATTGACCATGCAGAGTTTCAATGCTAACTCTCACTGACATAAAACTCAGGACAAGAAATAAGGACCCCACTAGGAGGCAGGCTTGCGTGAGACTTCTGTAGCTACTATTTGGACTCTGCATTTTTATCAAAACTCATCAGTCTACACCAACCCTATGGTCTAGGGCAAAATACATTTAAGAATTATAGTACCATAAATTGTGCAATACATTCCAGGTACTGTGTTAAGAATTTTCTGTTCATTTCATCTATCTTTGTGGCAGTCCCAGAGGCTTGTAGGTGTGATTATCCTGATTTCACAGATGAGGAAACCGAGTTCTGAAAATACTAGGAATACTTCCAGTCAGGAAGTGTATGTTTTGCAGAACCAGTGTTTGAACACTGGTGTCTTTGACACATGTGAATTGAAGGAACCCTTCAATTCCTTTCAATTCCTTCCCAACCCACACCCTCAAGCACTTGCATTTCAGTTCAGCTCAATTGCTCAGTCATGTCCAACTCTTTGCAACCCCATGGAGTGCAGCGTGCCAGGCTTCCCTGTCCTTCACCAATTCCTGGAGCTTGCTCAAACTCATATGCATCAAGTCAGTGATGCCATCCATCATCTCATCCTCTGTTGTCCCCTTCTCCTCCTGCTTTTAATCTTTCCCAGCATCACGGTCTTTTCCAATGAGTCAGTTCTTTGCATCATGTGGCCAAAGTATTGGAGTTTCAGCTTTAGCATCAGTCCTTCCGATGAATACTCAGGACTGAATTCCTCTAGGATTGACAGGTTTAATTTCCTTGCAGTCCAAGGTACACTCAAGAATCTTCTCCAAATTCACAGCTCAGAAGCATCAGTTCTTCAGTGCTCAGTTTTCTTTACGGTCCAACTCTCACATCCACATATGACTCCAGGAAAAACCATAGCTCTGACTAGATGGACCGTTGTCAGTAAAGTAATGTCTCTGCTTTTTAATAAACAGTCTAGGTTTGTCATAGTTTTTCTTCCAAGGAGCAAGCATCTTTTAATTTCGTGGTTACAGTCACCATCTGCAGTGATTTTGGAGCCCAAGTAAATAAAATCTGTCAAGCACTTTACTACCCCTTTGTTCTTAGAAGTGAAGCCAGCACTGGGATTGGGCTTTGGACACTGACTCCCGCAGAGAATATGAATATTTTGTGTTTGAGGTCATTTATCTTGGACAGTTCATTCACAGTGTATATTTTCTTTCTGTCAAAGCTTCCAGGAATATGCGGGGATAGGTTTCAGCCTGAGTTGTACCCTCCAGAAGGTGACTTCTAGTTTGTTAGGGTCTTGCCTTCATGTTCAAATTCACATACCTGAACATTATATAAAAGGCTTTTCATGGTCTGGCCCCTACCAGCCTCTCCAACCTCATCTCCCTTAAAGCCCTTCTTTCCACCTCTTGCAGCCAACTTGGCAGATGTCTCATCCATTCACTAAGCTCCAGTCCTTTGCACAAGCTGTTTCTTCCACTTGGAACTCAACCTCCCTACTGCCCTCTCCACTGTCCTTCGGCTAAAGTCTACCACGCCAAGATGCCTTCCCAGTCATCTAAGCTTGGTCAGGTGCCCCTGCTGCACCTTTATTCTCACTGCATCCTTTATTCCCACAGCAAAACATCACTTAGTGTTGGAATTGTATTGTCTGCCTCTCTGACTTTGCTGCAAGTTGTAGGCAGTGAGTGTGTTTGCATTGGTCACCATTGTATTTCCAGCACCCAGAATGGGTGCAGAATAGATGTTCAACAAGTATTTATGACATGAATGAGTTAACAATGCCAGAGATTCCTTCTTGGATCTTTAGGCACAGAATTATGCCATTGATTAGGACATTGAAGAATGTTGCATTAAAAGGCATAGCTCTATGTGCAGTTGTCAACTCAAAGAATACTCTAGATCATTTTGTAAGTTACCTACAACTTCATCTAAATCATCTGGATAAATTTTAGTATTGAAGGAGGTGGTATTATGTGATGTTTTCAATTCCTTACTTCTTTGTGACTATATTTTTACTAGACAGATTAGAGTAATGAACTGCACAAATTTGACCACTCACTACAAAAGGTGAAAATTTCTATGATGTTTAGAAACTGACTCTTCCAGGTTCAAAGGGAACTCCAATTCAGGTACCTAAAGTTGGCTGCGTGTGTGCTAAGGCACTTCAGTTGTATCCAACTCTGCGACCCTGTGGACTAGAGCCCGCCAGGCTCCTCTGTCCATGGGATTCTCCAGGCAAGTATACTGGAGTGGGTTGCCATGTCCTCCTCCAGGGGATCTTCCCAACCCAGGGATGGAACCAACATCTCTTCCGTCTCCTGCATTGGCAGGTGGGTCCTTTACTAGTGCCACTAGGGAAGCCAGAGGTTGGCTGAGGGTAGCCTTTTACTAAGTCCCCTTAGTGACTATGCATTTGGATCCCGAATTCCATACTTTCTGACCATGCTGAGTAGGGGACTTCTGTGAACACAAAGTCACTGTCACCATCCTTTAGATTCTTCCTGGCCTTCTTGAAGGGCAGTGACTTTGTTTGGGATGTCAGAGTCTAGTTGGAGGTGCTGGGCTTTGAAAACTGTTCAACTTGGTGACTTAAAGGCTGATGTTCTCTGGCCAGTACAGGAGAAAGAGCCCTGGATTAGAAGTCCGAACACCTGGGTTCTCACCTGGCTCTCCCCTGTGGCCTCTCTGGGCTCTCGTCTCTAAAGTGAAGTTGGAGTGAAGTTAGGATAATCATAGGTACCTCATAGGTTGATGTGGGAATCAGAAGACTTAAGACATGTGGTGTTGGTGGTGGTTTAGTCGCTCAGTCGTGTCCGACTCTTGTGACCTCATGGACTGTAGCCCACCAGGCTCCTCCGTCCATGGGGTTCTCCAGGCAAGAATTCTGGAGTGGGTTGCCATTTCCTTCTCTAGGGGATCTTCCTGACCCAGGAATCGAATCCAGGTCTCCTGCATTACAGGCAGATTCTGTATTGACTGAAGTACAAGGGAAGCCCCTTAAGAGATGTGAGAGGCCTTTAAAAATGGAAGGTGGACAGGTATGAGGGTGGCCAGTACATTATAAGCACTTTAGTGTCTGCTGAAAGGATGTGCCATATGTCTATGGATGGCTTTGCGTCCATATCCCTGCAGCCAAAGGGAGCCTCCCTCTCGGTATTTTTAAAAAGAGATTTATGTATTTTTTGGCCATGGTGGGTCCTCTTTTGCGCACGCAGGTTTCTCTAGTCACGGCGAGCGAGGACTGCTCTTTGCAGCGCACAGGCTTCTCTCGTAAAGCACAGGCACTAGGCATGCGGGCTTGGGGAGTCGCGGTGCGTTGGCTCAGCCGTTGCGGCACACGTTTAGTTGCTCTGCGGCACATGGGATCTTCCCGGTCAGGGATTGAACTGGTGTCCTTTGCATTGCTATGTGGATTCTCAACCACTGGAGCACCTGGGAAGCCCCTCTTTGACTTTTTGAAGGCAGGGAGAACAGGACACTCACCTCTCTTACCTTGTCAGAATGCCTTTTTTTTTGGCTTCTTGTCTAAAGCCCTGCCTTCAAGTGACCCCAAAATGCCCTTGCAAACAGAGAAAATGGGGAGTTCACAATTGCAGGTACTGGTGAGAGAAGATGAGGAAAGGCAGGAAGGAAAGTACAGAAAAAAGAGAAAGAGAGAGTATGCATGGAGTTAATAACTTGATTTAATTCCATGACTGTAAACCCAAGTTGGGTCTTCCCAGTCAGAGGTGAGACTGTCTCCATATGGGGTAGATGGAGACTGAATCCATGGAACACAATAATATCTTCTCTCCCTCTTGCTTCCTTTAGGTCATAGCGGTAGCCAGGCCTGTGGTGTGTACATGAGCACAGTGTCCCCTCCTGTGCTAGTGAGATTGGTGCAGATCACTGTCTGGAGCCCTGTGGGAATGGGGCCCCAAAGTGTCCCATGGCAGCCTCTGCGGAGCCTAAGTCCAAGTCCATCATGTCCTGCTTGTGACAGAGCCAGCTTGTTTTTTTAGAAGGTGAAACAGTGGTCCTTGGGGGGAGGTGCTTATTCATCAAAAGGTGGGAAAGGCTGGGCCAGCCTGAAATGTGTCACAGGTGCTGAGGGAGGAGGAGGCAGGCCTTACTGAACTGGGGGGGGGGGTGAGACGGAAAGGCTGGCCCTCACGCACTCACTGGACTCTCTGTTGTCTTGATGGGGCTGATTCTCAGGAGGCTGGAACACAGCCCTAACTTTCCCTTTAAACAGAGCCTGCAGGGAGGAGCCTGACGGGACTGGTTTCTGGTCACTGGGGGTCACTCTTAGCCCACTGAAGGGCCATAGCAGGGCCCTTCTTGGGCTCTAGAGGAGGCTTTAAGGGGAGGACTTGGCTTCCCAGGTGGCTCAGATGGTAAAGAATCTGCCTGCCATGAGGAAGACCCTGATTCGATCAGGAAGATCCCCTGGAGAAGGGAATGGCTACCGACTCCAGTCTTCTCGCCTAGAGAACTCTATGGACAGGGGAGCCCGGCAGGCTACAGTCCATGGGGTCACGAAGAGCTGGATACGGCCGAGCAACTAACACTACTTCTTGGGCAAAGAGCAGAAAGAGCTGCCCTGGGGATTTGGCTGGGACGGTACCAGATCCCAAATCTTCCCCAGCAGGGCCTCAAGCTAAGCTATGCAGAGTGTGTGCTTGCTGCCCAGAATCAGGGCTGACTAGCTGAGGACACACCTGCTCCCTGGGGCTTCCTGAAGAGTTGCTCTGGATGTAGGAGGCCAAATGATGAAGTCAGTCTTTCTAGGCTCGGGGGGGAGTCTTTCTAGTCTGTCTTCCTTCCTTCCCTGACACTATCTCTGTAATATTTCAAACCTTATCAAGTTTCTACTTCATTTATTTGTTATGACTGCCCTGGGTCTCTGTTGCTGAGCACAGACCTTCTCTAGTGGCAGTAAGCAGTGGTTCCTCTCTACCTCTGGTGATCAGACTTAGTTGCTCCACCGCATGTGAGATCTTCCTGGACCAGGGATAAAACCCATGTCCTCTGCACTGGTAGGTAGATGCTTAACCACAGGGCCACCAGGAAAGGCCAAGCCTTACCGTTTCTTGCCAGTGCTCCTGTGAGGGCCACCTAAATGGGTCTTGCTGGTTTGGTTTCTTCCTCTCCCATCTTTCCTCAGCACCGTGGACAGGGATTGCCATGGAATGCCAACCCCACATCAGACACTGAGTTGTTTACTGGTTGACATAGAAATGACCCAAACCCAAAGCCCGTGGTCTGGAAGGGGAGCTAGACTGTGATAGATGGCGACAACAAGGTGTCCAACTGCTGGGACAGCGGTGAGTTGTCACCGCTTTGGAAGCATAAATAAGTCACAACAGACCAAACCAGGGCCACTGGAGGTGAGCTATAAAAGGCAGGGAGGTGTTTGCCCAAAATAAGCTAAGAAGGAAGTTTCAAGTAAGCAAGTTCTCAAGAGCAGGACGGTGGGGAGAGCAGACCTCATGCTGGGCTAGCGGTGGGCAGCAACCACCATAGGCAGAACTTAGATATGCTGGTGCATTGACTAGAATTTTTGCTAAAACCAAAAGCTAGTCACTTCCCTCCCTCTTCTAAACCTTCAACGTTGTGGGGCAGAGCACATATCCTGCTCTGCGTGGTTCGCTCATGCTGTGTTCTTTTCCTTGACCACGTCTGCTTTTCTCATATCCATCTGCAGAACTCGGATCCATCCTCAACATGATCTCAAAGCCAACCACCTCTGTCAAGATTTCTCTGAACAGGCTCTTGCCTTCTTTGAACCCTCATGACATCAAGTACCTCTAGAGGACATTTCCTTTTTGGACTTTGTATTGGCATCTCATTCATGTCCCTCCCCTCCACCCCCCACGAAGAGACCTACATACAGCCGGTCTCACAGCAGTTGTCAAAGCTTTGCTGATTTAAGACTCTGCTTTTTCATTCCTCTCTTGGTTGCATTATTCTTCCCCTTGCCACCAAACGATATGTTCAAATCCTAACCTCTGATGCTGGTGTTGTGAATGTGACCCTATTTGGAAAAGGAGGCTTTGCACATGTAAGCAAGTTAAGATGAGGTCATGGTAGAGTAGGATGGGCCCCACTCTAATAGGACTGGAGTACTTATAAGAACAGGAGAAGAAAGAGACGACACGGGAAAGATGACACAAGACACAAAGGAAAGCTGGCTCTATGCAGACAGGGGCAGAGGTTGGACTGACGCTGTCATAAGGCAAGGAAGGCCTTGCCTACCAGAAGCTGGAAAAGGCAGGATGGGTCCTCCTCAAAAAGCTTTGTAAGGTACATGATCCTGCCAACACCTTGGTTTCACACTTCTGGCCTCTAGAGCTGAGAGACAATAAATGTGTTTGTGGTATTTCGTGAGGGCTGCCCGGGGACACTTAGGGGATGCCCTTATTCTTCTCCTTTTCCAGTGTTGAACCTCAGTACTGCTTCTGGGCTTTCTGATCCCTGACAGCCATGCCTAGGCCTGCTGTCTCCAGCTGGGCTCCTCCCAGACGCACTTGTCTTTGTTGCTACCACCACACCCATCTCTTGGTCTTTTGTCAAAGCCCCTTTTCATGATAGTTGGCCAATCTGCCAGGCCAGCCCTTGCTTTCATATTAGTACTCTTGCTTGAGTGATAGGTTTGAATTTTGACCTGGATCTTCTGGAAACTTAAAGCTTTCAGTCCCAGGAGTGACTCTAAATGTGGAACTCACTTCGGGGTCCACTTCTGAAGAAATGAAATCACCATCTTGACAAGATATCTGCACCCGCATGTTCATTACCGCCCTACTTACAATAGCCAAGATATGGAAACATCTCAAGCGCCCATCAACAGATGAACGGATACAGAAAATGTGGTCTGCACGTATACAACAGAATGTTATTCTGCCATAAAAAAGAAGGAAATCCTTGACATTGAGGGCACCGTGCTAAATGAAACAAGCCAGATGGAGAAAGACATTCTGTATGACCTCACTTTTATGAAGAATCTAAAAGGCTAAATTCATAGAAACAGCACACTGGTGGTATCCGGGGAGCAGAGTGGAGGAATGGGTGAAGGTGGTCAAAAGGCATAAACTTCCAGTTATGCCTGGGGATGCAATGTGCAGTGCAGTGATTATAGTTAACAGTATTGGACTGCATATTCAAAAGTTGTTAAGAGAGTAGGTTTTAAAAGCTCTCACCACACACACACACACACACATGCACACACAAGTATTTCAACTATATGATTTGAGGGATGAGTTAACTGACCATACTGTGGCGATCATTTTGCAATATACACACACACACAAAATCACTGTCTTGTGTGTATACATATACAGTGTTCTATGTCAATTATATCTCAGTAAACCTGGAAAAAATAAAGGCGAGGCTAGCAGAGCATCACAGAATGGCAGGGCCAGAGGGGGGCTTGCTGTAGANAATATACACACACACACAAAATCACTGTCTTGTGTGTATACATATACAGTGTTCTATGTCAATTATATCTCAGTAAACCTGGAAAAAATAAAGGCGAGGCTAGCAGAGCATCACAGAATGGCAGGGCCAGAGCGGGGCTTGCTGTAGAGATGAACAGACTGAGTCTCAGCAGATATTTATGAAGTGCCTCCTCTGGGCCAGGTATGGGATGGACAATGGTGATTAAAGAAAAAAAGACAAACAGAACCTTCCTTTGTGGATCCTACAGCCAGTGAAGGAGGTGATTACTGGCTAGTAATCAAAGGATCACCTAACTAGATGCAAAATTACAACTGTGATAAATATCTAGGAAGGAGGTGAGAGGTGCCAGGTGCCACAGAATCAGGGTGAAAATAGACACTGGACAGGGCTGTGGGTGAGAGATTCTGGATTGTGGTGGGACCTTTTGACATCTCTGTGTGCACATCTCTGCTTTCATGGGTGGGAACTGTACCCTGCCCGAGTGTAGGGATCTCTGTGTACAAAGGCAAGAAATGATCTCAGAAGTATACTCCTTAAAGTGTAAAAACCCCAAGAAAAGGATCACGCACTGCTTAAAATTTTACTTGTTCCTTTATTCATTTATTTCACAGAAAAATTTATGGAACCCCTTCTATGTACCTGGCCATGGCTAAGTGCTACGCATTCAGGTTCCATCTTTTCAAAAAACATACAGACTAGCCATGAAGACAGATGAACATATAGCTATAATCTAGTGGGATGATATGTGCCTGCTTCTGTAGGAATGTGAGTCTATAGAAAAAAAGGAAGTTCAAGTTCAGCCTTGAAGGATCAGGCCAGCTGCTATGTAAAGAAGTGAAATGAGATGCAGCTGTCGCCATTCAGTCGCTAAGTCATGTCCGACTCTTTGCAACCCCAAGGACTTTAGCATTCCAGCCTCCTCTGTTCACTCTCCCTCGGAGTTTGCTCACATTCACGTCCCCATTGAGTCGGTGATGCTATCTAACCATCTCATCCCCTGCCGCCCCCTTCTCCTTTTGCCTTCAACCTTTCCCAGCATGAGGTGCAGCACAGGAGGGAAATCCAGCCAGAGGGAACAGCGGGGCACGGACACGGGGATGTGAAGGTCCGTGGGTCTGGGGAGTGGCAAGTGAATTCCGTGTGATGAAGATGTAGAGCCCGAGAACAAGAGTGCCTAGAGACCAGGCTGAAGAGACCCAGTTTCCATCTTTTTCCTGCTAGTCCCCTTCCCTGGGGTTATGTGGGTGGTATCTGCTGCCGTTCCCCACTGTCAAACTCTAACCGGTTTTCAAGACTGTAGAACTCTTTTTGGCTAAAGACTATTCTTTTCCTTAAACACGCCAAGCTTAAGGCATCACAGGGTGAGACCCACACCTGTGTGTTCCATTTGCCCCTTGTCCTAAGATAACATGGGGAAAAACCATGAACTCAGATAGTAAAGAATCTGCCTGCAATCCAGCAGACCTGGGTTTGATCCCTGGGTCAGGAAGACCCCCTGGAAAATGGGAATGGCTACTCACTCCAGGATTCTTGCCTAGAGAATTCCATGGACAGAGGAGCGTGGTGAGCCTCAGTCCACGGGGTCACAAAGAATTGGATACGACTGAGCCACTAACTTTCATTAAATATAACAGACCTGATTTGGAGATTGCCTCTGCCAGTGACTATCCCTTTGGCAAGTTATTCACCCTCTCAAAGCCTCAGTTTCCTCATCTATATAATGGGGATAAAAGTCTTTACTTCATGGGATCCCGAAAAGTACCAGACACATGGTAGGTAGTCAAAAACACTTTCCTCTTTGAGATCCTGTGACTGAAGACTATCAGGAATGGAGCAGCTGCTTCTCCAAAAGTGGGAGTCGTGGTTGGTGCCAGGCACAGGCTGAAGAACACCGACTGCCTTTTCTTTTAGTTTAAGCATCTTTACAACGATCCAACTCAGTGTCTTTCCTGTGAGATCCCTTTACATTGAACTTGACTGAGTCTTTGATTAGCACCAAAACCTCATTTTTCACTTTCTACCGGTTCCTCCCTTTTAACATTGGCGCTCTCAAGATGTTCTTTGTTTCTGGTGCAAAATGTGTGTGTGTGTGTGTGTGTGTGTGTGTGTGTGTTGGAGAGAGGGGGTACCAAGACGCTGAGGCGAGGTGTATTTTTAGAGCTAGAGAGGAGCTGGCAGAAATGGAAAATAAGGTTTTCAAGTTCATATGTTTATGCTTTAGAAGGGATGTAAAGGAGCAGCTCAGCGGCGGCCTGTGTGTCCTGTTCAATATCTAAGAAGCTTTCTGCAACATGCCTTCCAGCATCCTGATTAAAAAGCCTCCCTGCCAGTTCGTGGCCCCTTCCCTTCCTCTGCCCCACCCCCAGCGGGGCCCTGGCAGGACCGAGTGGGTAGCAGCGCATCAGGACTTGTACGAACCTCATGCCTGAATAAGAAATCCGCTTTCTGGGTTCACTGGGCCCAACAACCAGAGCAGATTAATCCCAAGAGGTGGTCGGTGCACAATTAACATTTGTGCCTCTTATTTTAATTAAGAATGGCCAGGGGATAAGGTGTTCACGCGTCTAATGGGACCTTGTGGCACGTGCTGACTGCCAGAGGAGTTTCGGTTATTAGCACTTGTTGAAGACTTTCTAGATAATTAAATAGCGCATTAATCACTGCTCAGAATGGACACAGAATTTTCTCTCTCATCTGGGCTTCCTGCCTGCAGAAGGGAAAAAGTCTTCCGGTCCTGATGGTACCCTGGCCCCAGGCAGGAACTCAGCCCATGCGTGCCCACTTCCAGTGATTCTGCAGAAAATAAAGGATCTTCGCAGACATCCGCCTCCGTGGTTCTGACAGCTGAAGCTCTCTTCACAGGCACATTAACATGACCTCATTAGTTTGTGCATCTACTCTCCTAACCACATAAAACGGAGTGCAGTAGGAGCCAATCATGCTAATTACATCAGATCGGTTTGCATATTCATAAACCATTTTCTGTTTTATGGACAGCAAAAATAAACACAGTATCTCTTTAATAATTTTAAGTGGGTCACTTTCAGGACTGTATCTGTTTTAAATAAATTATCATATTGTTAAAGGCCACAGTCAAAAGCTATTTTTTGAGCAGGCTGAGAGGTGAGGATAGGGGGCAGGGCATGCGGAGGGGATTTGGAAAGTCAATGGGATTCACCAAGTGGTCGATTCCCAAGGTCTCCTCTGCCAGAGAAAATTCAGATTTGAAAAACCTCCTGGGTTTAGTGAACAGGTGCAGGGCAGCCTCTTACTCACGACAAAATATATTTTTGTCAGAAATTTGAGATGATCTAAATCACAGTCTTAAGCAGTGGGAGTGAAACCCAGGAACATACGAACTCTTGTGTTTTCTTGGAAGGGTTGAATTTTTGAGGCCAAGTTTGACTTTCTGGCTTTTCTCAGGTGGGATGAAAAATCAGCATGAGACTAATCAGAAGTAGGATCAAACCTGTAGAGACAGACCTTTCTGCTGTCCCACCTATGCCCACCCAAGGCTCCCTATTCTGGGTCCTTCCAGTCTAGGACCTGTAACCACCAACTGAAGCCAGGTTACAGATTTCCTTTGCTTTAGGGCTTAAAAAAAAGCTTTATAAAGTAAAGGTACACAAGATTTTCAGATAGAGAGAGAATGCTTAACCTAATTAAGAAAATAAACTATTTTTAAGACTACCCAAATACCTCGTTGCTCGAGACAATTGATTTGATAATTACAAACCATTCCTATTTATTCATTAAAGTAGATTCTAGAGGACTAATATTGTCTTAATCTGACTGAGTATACTGTATATTTTAAGGTAATAAGACTGCATTTCTTTATTTAAAAAGTATCCTGTAATCTAGTCATTTCAGGGATACAAGTTGATTTTTTTTTATCCTGTTTAATAGAGATACAGCTTTTACAATGCAGCCACATCAGCACGTTTATTTCAAGCTCTGGATCTTCCTTCCTTTTCTCTTTGTTGTAAACGCTTCTGGGAGAATTAATGTGGTACTTCTTAGTGAAAGTTCAGGCTATCCCCACTTTGTTGTTGTTTTTGAAATGCTGCTTCCGATTGAGTGGGCGTAGACGCTGGGAAAGGCTCTCATTTTCCTTAATGCATAGGTCCCTGACGCAGAGCTGCTAGAAGACCTTCTGCTCAACCTCCAAAAATGTTTGCATTGATTCGCCTTCACCTTGATTCCTGACTAGGTTAGACTCAGAGCACAGATGGCTGCCCTGTGTTATTATCTGAACCGGAGCTGAAGCTTTTGTGTGTCAGCTGCACTGATTTTGAAATACCCTATTATTTGTGCAATATACCTTGGAATTACGGTTCATAATTTCATGAAAGCCTAACATATCTGAATGTTTACAAGTTCTATCCCTTGGGGAAATATATAGTGTTCATTTCTTTTGTTTAGTCTATTTAAAGTAGGACTAGATACAAAGCAGGAGTGATTGACAAATTAATGCTCTCAGCTCCTACTCCAAAGTACTTGAATTATTAGTACAAAAAAGCATGTTACAAACTGTAATAATTTTAACTCCATTTCATTGCTAAAAGCTAATAATAATGAAAACAAATGAAAATAGTAATGCAATCTAACGCTAGCCAGAATGGAAGCAGTTGCAGAGTTGGGACTCTGCTATCAGGTAATTAGTTCCATTAAAACTCAGAAGTGGGTGAGTCTGTTCATTTATTTTGGATTCAGTTCTGTGGGGGAAGAAAAAGAGGAAAAAAGAATGGCCCCTGTGCAACATAAATCAGATGTAACCTTCCTCCTCTCCACCTCCTCCCCTCTACAGCCTGGGACCTCATTTCCAAGGTGACGGCTACCCTCCCACGGCGGAGGACAGGGAGCCGAGGAGCTAACCGTGGCACCAAGTGAGTGGAAAGTCACTGCTGATTGCAATTAGAACAAAGGAATCTGGAAGGCTCCAGTCCCACCTGCAGACTGTCTCAGCCATCTTGGGGGAAGGGAGAGAAAGATGCCTGCTAAGGGGAGCCTAGGAGTGGAGAACATCAGTTACCAGGAAACTAGGTGTACCAATCAGGGTTCTTCAGAGACACAGAACCAATGAGATACATACTATTTATATTACATGTATATATACTACTTATGTATCTATTACGTAAATTACATAATTACAGAAATATTTATAATATATAATAAATACAATATTGTTTATTTCTATCAAGAGATATATGATTAGGAATTGACTCACATGAGTATGGAGTCTGAAAAGTCCCAAGATCTGCAGTTGGCAAATGAGACCCGGGAAGGCTGGTGGTGTAAGTTCCAGCCCAAGTCCAAGGGACTAAGAACCAGGAAAGCCACGGGTGTCAGCTCCAGTCTGGGGGCAGGAGAAAGCAAGTGTCCCAACTCAACAGTCAGGTGAGCAGAGGTCCCTCTTACCCAGCTTTTCTGGTCTGCTCAGGCCTTTATTTGATTGAATCAGACTCGCTCATGTTAGGGAGGGCCATCTGCTTTCCCCAGTCCAATTCGTATAGTATCTCATCCAGAAACAACCTCAAAGACACACCCAGAATCATGTTTGGTGAAATGGCTGGGAAGCCAGTGTCCCACTCAAGTTGACACATGAAACTAACACACTTGGGTCCCCCAATCTGAGTTTGTCTTAGCCAGTGTATGCGTTACTATATTATCAGTGGATGCAGAACACATCTTCAGTGTGGTCCATCTGCTCTGGGTTGCTAGGCTGATCCTGCTCAGCTCACTCTCGCAGCTGCGGTCAGCGGTGGCTGGTTTGCAGCTCAGTGACCCAGGGTGGCCTCACCCCTGTATCTGGGGGTCGGCAGACTGTCAGTTGGGAGGGTGGGCCACGGGCCTCATGTCCTGCTGCAGGCATGCCAGGATATCCTTCCATGATGGCTGCCACAGGGCTCCAAGTACGAGTGCTTTCATCTCTCCACTGGCATCATACTAGTTACTGCCCCTTTGGTCAATGCAAGTCACACGGGCAAGTCTTGAATCGGGGCAGGAGGGAACTACTCAAGGATGTGGGTACCGGGAGGTATAAGCAAATTGGATGTGACTCTGTGACAGTCCGTCACAGTCACTTGCCAGGTCCCCAGATGCTCTCTCTGGCTCTCTCTCTCTGGCTGCCCACAGTTCTTTCCTAGTATGTTGTGCTGCTTCTGCCTTTGTGGGTGTGGACAACCACGTGTGTTCTACTCAGTTTTCTTTCCTAGTCTCTTGTGGTTCCTTTCTCAGCCCACCCTCTAAATGCTGGTATTTTCTAAAGCTCTGTCTTTGGCTCCCCATAATGAAGATCATGCTGGGACACTAACCTGTACACCCAACCATGAAACTCTGGAACCTCAGAGCAGATTCCTGGGGTATAATATACACCCAAGTTTCAGTGTCATTTGAGTAGAAGTCCTGAAAATACAGTGTGGTCCAGTCCTTTGAGTAATATCTTCTAAATTCCTTTGCAGGATGAAAGAATCAGAGATGTCTTAGGAGTGGTAAAAGGAGCTGTATTAACCTGACAATTAAATTACTATCAGCAATTTAAAGACAAAATTATCAAGTCAGGCCATCCAAGCCCAGAAACTACCCCATTTCCCATCATAGGTGGATCTTGCCCTGGTTAAAATACTGCAGGATGGGCAGTGACATAAAGAGAAAGCTACTGTGGAGTTGGAGCCGTCTTAGGGGAAAGGGCGGAGTGGAAGGAGCTGGGACTTTGGTGTCCTGCTAACTAAGCCAAGAGGTGGCTTCAGGTCAAAATCTCTGATTAACACCCATGCTCAGGTATATGGCACCCACGGCCAAGGGAACCAGACTGGCTCTGTTTTGCGGAGCCACGGATTGCGTCTTCCCAGGATGTGGAACATCTGGGCTAGGACTTTCCAGGACTCTTGCCTTAGACTTGTGGCTCTAGAAACGCTGACCCAGCCTGGTGGCCTGGTTTGGCCGGGAGTGGGCCATGGGGTAGGGAGGGATCAGGGTAGGCGGGGTCCCAATTCTTTATAGTTATAGGGTTGGAATCCACGCTCCACCAGCCACAGCCAAGACGAGCTGCCCACAGTTCTTTCCTAGTATGTTGTGCTGCTTCTGCCTTCAGAATTAAAATATTGTGCAGCAATGCAGCTTTATGTTATCAATCCCATCTCTTGAAACTTGACAAATGCATTCTTATGCAGATAATTAAGAGATAATGTCAACCGAACAAAGCTTTGTCACTGAAATAATGGTTTCCTGCTGTGAAGTTTATGCCTCAGCAAAGTCAGGGTGTTTGTTCCCAAAGTATAACTCCCTATCCCTTTGACGACTGTCAGTGACATCCTCTTTCAGCCCCTTCCCCTTCCTTCCCAAGTCATTGTGACAGTAGAGCCCAAGTCTGGGACAAGGTGTGGGGGTGGGAACTGTCTTCACTCAAGAGGGTTGGGCTGGGGAGAACTCTGCAGTTCCAACACAGGCTTTTCTCCTTCTGCTCTGTGGGATGCAACTCAGGCAAAATATCTGCCTTTATCTCTCTCCCCTTTTCTAACATGAAAAGGATAATTCCTGACCCCGGCTCCCAAATTGAATGGGAAGCACAGAATGGCACCTGGATAGTTTAGACTATTAGCAGGATCTACATATAATATAGTCATTGGGTCTCATTTCGGCACCAAGCATCTTGTATTTCCAAGAGCAAATGTACAAATGAGCTCACAGACTAAGTTAAAATGGATTTTAAGGGCATGAGAATTGGATGCCAATGAAAACAGCTAAGGAAGCTTGTGCCATGTGAGTCCTATCATGCTTTCTCTGTGTGGTCCAATCAGAGGTTCAGTAAGCATATAATCTCCAATGGTAGGGTTGGAGATTGCCCTGGTCTTACACGGGAGTTGATGTACTGAAGTTGGAGGGCCTCCTCCTCATTAAGCAAGTGTGACTATTTCACTAGAAAAGAGGAAACCATGCTCCCCTAGAACAGGCATCAACAAAGTGATGAAAGGAGCAGAGAGGACTGCTGCACCTGCCAGAAGGAGGCACCGCCAAGGAGACAGGAGGTCTTAGCATCGAAGTGCTCTGTGCATCAGCAGGTCATCTCCAGAGGGCAGAGGACGTGGCTCCTTGGACAGACGGAAAGGATGTCACCAAGATTCCAAGTCCATCTGCTCCAAATACGTCATAGATTTTTAACTCTAGCTGTCCTTTTGTTATTCTGATTAGAATTTCATTATCATAGGCCATGAGGGAAGGTGGGAAACCCCAGTGTCTGCTCTGATGTTCTGGGATTATGTTTGCTTCTTTGTTTTTCTTTTTTTTTAATTAGTTTCTACTGAAGTATGGTTGCTTTGGGGTTACCCCAGGGCTCAGCGGTAAAGAATCCACCTGCCATGCAGGAGACACAGGAGACTCAGGTTCGATCCCTGGGTCAGGAAGATTCCCCTAGAGGAGGGAATGGCAACCCACTCCAGGATTCTTGCCTGGAGAAGCCCACAGACAGAGGAGCCTGGCGGGTTACAAACCACGGGATCTCAAAGAGTCGGACACGACTGAAGCAACTCAGCTCACACATGCAGTTGCTCTACAGTGTCGTTAGTTTCTGCGGTAGAGCAAAGTGAATCAGCTGTATGTTTACAAATACCTCCTGTTTTTGGATTTCCTTCCCATTTAGGTTACCACAGAGCAGTGAGTAGAGTTCCCTGTGCTATCCAGTAGATTCTCGTTGGTTATCTATTTTATATATAGTACCATTCGTGTATATATATGTCGACCTCAATTCTCAAATTCATCCCACCCACCCAACTTTCCCCCTTGGTATCTGCATATTTGTTCTCTACATCTGTGTCTCTACTTCTACTTTGCAAATAAGATCATCTGTACTTTTTCTAGATTCCACATATATGCATTAATATACAATATTTGTTTTTCTCCTTCTGATTTACTTTTCTCTGTATGACAGTCTCCAGGTCCATCGATGGGTTGTTGTGTTTTTTTTTTTCAGTAGAACCTGACAACAGGCTTGAAAGGGACCTGTGCTAGTCCCCGCCTTGCCCCTCACTCCCTGGGTGACCTTGGGAGAGGCATTCGAACAAAGTCTCAACAAGGAGGGGGCACCTGATGGTGTCTAAAGTATCTTCTATCTCCACATTTTATTCTCCTGATACTCAGGATCAGAGATGATCCAGTGCAACTGTGTTATTGATCAAATGCTTGAAATATGTTTTTAGAATTATATCAAAACGTACTTTTCCTTAAATTTACATTTCTCCCCACACTTGTCATGTACATATGATTAATCATTGGAAAAGAAGCCACAATCCCTGAAAACTGATTACTAGAAAGGATCGCTTCTTTAAAGAGAAAGAGTCGTTAGAGATGTCTTTTAATTTCTTAGCTTTCCCGCATTTTTCNTAAATTTACATTTCTCCCCACACTTGTCATGTACATATGATTAATCATTGGAAAAGAAGCCACAATTCCTGAAAACTGATTACTAGAAAGGATCGCTTCTTTAAAGAGAAAGAGTCATTAGAGATGTCTTTTAATTTCTTAGCTTTCCCGCATTTTTCTCTTAATTTGAAGGGGAGAGGAGGAATGGAAATCAATGATTCTGGTTGAGACTAACATATGCCTATACTACAAAGCTTAATGTGGCAACATTAATTTTGGAGGGCAGGGGTTGTAGTGTGTTTTTGAACACAGAGCTTAGCTGGGGTTAGTACTTAGAATAGTTACATTTAAAGAAAGACATTTTGGGGAATGTTGTATGATGACATAATTGAAGTGTTTGTTTTTTTAGGTTTTTATTTTGTGGTAGGAAGGATGGAGGTAATGAGCTTTGGGGTTTTTAGGACTTAGAAAATTTATTTATGTATTTAAGTTAGCTTCTTTATTATAGAAAGGGACACATCTTTAGATAGATGAAATATGCGAAGATACGGTTTAACTGAAATCAAGGGGTAGAAGTTGAAAACAACCCTGATGTTCTACTTATTAAATGGGAAAAAGGGAGTCGAGGATGCTCCTGAGTGATAAAGCACAGAGGAGAGAGGGGAGAGGGCAGAAGAAGGAGTCGGAGGGGAAGGGGGGAAAGGAACTAAATGCAGCCTATTAAGAAAGAGATTTCTGATAATGAGTTATAATTTGTCGGCTTTGCTGGAATATAAACCCACTTCCATTCTCTCCAAACCTTTAATAACGTCTGTAGCACACATGCAGGTCTTTAGTAAGTGTGTGGGGTGGGGGAGGGGGGAGGGCTGTTTGTTTTTGTTCTGCTGCTGTTACTATTTGTTGGGGGAGCTTCTTTTCCCGTCTCAGTCTCCCTGGAGAAGGACAGCAAGTTGTACTTTTGCCCTTTATAGATGGTACTCACTTTGCCCCTAGGGCGGAGGCGGATGCCTTGATCGGTGAGTTTGGATAGGAACCTGGCTTGGAGCTCCTTGCCCACTTCATTCTGGGTTCTGTCTCAGCAGAGGACCTGCACAGCCCTGGCAGGAAAGGCGAGGGTGACGGTTTGCTACCCCTCCTTGTGACCAAGTGGGCTGTCCGCCCAATCCTCTGATTCAGCATTAGGAAGTCTATCATCATCCCCTGATCAAGCCTCACTCTCCAGAATCAATCTTACCAGTAATCAGGTCAACTTTTCAGGTCCCACCGGCCGGACTTCATGCCTCTTTGAAGTGGTCTAGAACTCAAGTAGGAAGGAGAGAGGGAGGTTGGTTGGTTCCTTGACCCTTAGCAAAGTAGCCTGCACAGTAGACAACAGTAAGAGCCGTGGAAAGAAAGACTGAACTGGTGAATCATTGAATCTTGGAAATCAATCCGTGATAAAGCGGTACAGACAGACGAATTCACGTGAAGAGGTTAATATTAGGTTGAATCGCAAGTTGCTGGTTTTGCAGGTCAAAACCAATTGAATATTGGCAATTTCATATGGTTAAGTCGAATAATCTTCCAGTCCCAGGGAAACAGTGAAGATCTTCGCTGAACTCCCAGTGACCTCAACAAATTCCAGCTGTTTACTGACTGGAGAGGCACAGCCCCCTGCCTGAACTTCTATTCAAGTTCTAGATTCATGGGGAGCATCACCTTATTTCTTACCATCTATAACTAATCATATCGTATCCCACCACCCTGCTGATCCACCCAGAACCAAAAGAGGCTCTCCCCTCACCCCATCCTCTCCCTGCTAGAAGAGCAACAGTGATGGATACCCATGAAGCCCATGGGCTATCCTAGTATTTCCAGATCATCTGACCAGTTTAATCCACCCCCTTGGCACATAGTATTACTATTGTACATGATTTGTACAAAGGCTACAAAGCACATCTTCATCAATGGTCATACAAGCCCCACGAGAGAGGTGTTATTATCTCCATTTTACAGAAAAGGACACTGAGACCCTAGTAGCTGATGGCCCTGCAGCACTGGTTGAAAGGCGCTGTGCTATTTGCCTTAAATAGAACATTTCAACTCTCATCACCCTCAAGACAGAGCACTGCTATTATCCCCATTCTACAAATGATGAAGCTGAGGTTAATTATGGGCAAGGATCATGTACATCCAACGTCACGCAGCTAGTAAGTGGTAAAACAGCACCCACTAGGCTGTTGGGTAAAGAGAATCACTTAAGGTCACTTGAATCGAATAGCAGAACTGAAATCTGACACCAAAAGATGGCATCATCATTTGTTCCCCACAGGTATTTTATCAATCAACGTGTGTGCACACTCAATGGTTTCAGCCCTGTCCAACTCTTTGCAACCCTAAGGACTTTAGCCCCCCGGGGCTCCTCTGTCCATGGGATTCTCCAGGTTAGAATACTGGAGTGGGCTGCCGTGCCCTCCTCCAGGGGATCTTCCTAACTCAGGGAGCAAACCCAGGTCTCCTGCCTCTCCTGCATTGCAGGCGGATTCTTTACCCGCTGAGCCACCCGAGAAGTCCATCACTCAGCATTGTCTTTCAATAAAAATTTATTCCCAATGAATTGCTCCTTAATCCTTAAGGTTGGAAAAATTTAGGATTTACAAAGAACACATAACCTAGGCTTAGCATTAATTCAAGAAGAAGAATAACATGCTGTATATGGACTTCCATATGTAACTTGACATGCTGCAAAGTTACTAACATATGTAGGGATGGGTTGGGATGATGATTATTATAATAGCAACTCAAGGGAAAGCCCCAACCTCAGAACCAGGTTTCTTTTCCCTTTAAAAACTGATTTATTAAATGAAAATGTTTCCTACAATCAGACTTACATCCACAATAAACTTGGCAAATAGTTCTGCAGTGTGTATAAGAAGGTGCACTTAATTCAGCCTTTTCCTAGGTCAGGAAGATCCCCTGGAGAAAGGAATGGCAATCCACTCCAGTATTTTTTCCTGGAGAATCCCATGGACAGAGGAACTTGGCAGGCTACAGTTCTTAGGACTGCAAAAACTTGGACATGACTGAAGTGACCTAGCACAGCACAGCACAGCCAGAGAACTGCCCGCCTAGCACCAGGGTGTAATCTCAGCTTTGCCTCTATGACACGCAGTGGTAAAGAATCCACCTTCCAGTGCAGGAGAGGCAGGAGACGCGGGATCGATCCCTGGGTGGGGAAGATTTCCTGGAGTAGGACATGGCAACCCAGTCAGTATTCTTGCCTTAAAAAACAATCCCATGGACAGAGGAGCCTGGCGGGCTGCCGTCCACTGGGACGCAGAGTTGGACACAACTGAGCATGGAGTTGTAGCATGTTGCCACTATGACAAAGAGTCTCTCTCTGAGTAAACTTTATGCAGGCTCCTCTGAGCTCTCTTTTTGATTAGCTCTTGACCTTGGCTGCCTGTCCCTACACAGCTACATTTAGTGAGAATCCTGGTAAATCAGTTTAGAGAGAATGCCCTACCCTAGCTAGATACCTGATCAAGTGCTGTATCCCTCGTCTTTGGTTAGCAAGAATCCCCCTACCCTTGTATACCTTCTTGGTAATTTCTCATCCACTGACCCCTTCACTCTGTTCCTTGGTCAGCTATCTTTGCTATGTTTGTAGTTGAGCTCAATCTCTCTCTCTCCTAGTAAAATAAAGTCTTTTTTTAAAAATACGGAATAAAGTCTTTTTTAATATACTGTTTTTTACAATTATATATGGAATAATTTTTTAAAGGCCAGCACTACCGCGTTGACCTTTACCACTTATGGCCATCTGAGTTATCATCTTCTTCTTCTTCTTGGTGTCCATCTCCCCAGCTCATCTCCTGGGATGGGACTTCCTTAAAAGATTCCAAATAAGTACCTCTTTTGATGAAGAAAACTCTTTATATTTAGCAAATCATTTGACATCTTTGCCCTTCCTTTTCCTCTCCTGTAAAACAAGGTCAATAATTCCTGCTGGGATCCCTCCCAGTGCCTCTGGGAGAAGCAAATGGGCTAAGAATTATAAGTAATGTGTGCAAACTGTCAAAAATTGAACAAACCTATGTACTATCTTTGAGAAAACTAACAAGAACCACAGACTTATGTTATGCTCTGTTGAGGGCCTTCCCCAGGCTGTGCGGGGGCTTCCAGGAAGGATCTGGCAAAATAGGAACTAGGTGAACTGTGCCAGAACACCAAACTCCACACGGCATGCTTGGAAACCTCCTGTACCCTCTTAACGTGCAAACTGTTGCAGTTCCCAAACCAAGAAAGATTTCGCCGCCTCGGAAAGCGAGGTGTGATGGCACATTTCCCACGCGGCTTCTGACTGCAGGCACCACGCAGGCTGCAGAGAGAGTGGGCGTGCGTGTGTGTATGTGAGTGTGTGTTTGTACTTGGAGAGGGTGTCTGTGAAATCTAAAGGGCCATATCACACTCGCTGTGGCACTGAAAACCAGCAGCGCCAGTCTGGGGAGCCCCATCCTGGATCGATGCACTGGAAGTGGTAACAGATAGCATTCTGGAATTAATGTGTCAATTTCTTGGGAGTGGGTTTGTGGGGAGGCTTGCTGACTTTCCAAGCTTTCAGGAACAGTAGCCAAGCATAAGCTTGTGGGCAGGAATCACCATTCACTTTAGCTCAGCCAGAACACAATCATCTAGCCAGGGAGTGTTTAATATTTAGGCCATTATTGTTATAATTATTGTAGAAGTAGTAGTAGTGGATTTTGGCAACTGATTTATCTTCCTCTGTAAAGTTTTTACAACAAGACTGATTAAAAAACCCAAGATAAAAGAAAAAAGGGCCCAAGATAAAGAGACAGGGTGATTTGTCCCTCCTTCTTTCTTTCCCTTCCATCTATCCACCTGTTCGCTTTTTTTTTTTCTCCTGAAAAATTGCTTAATTTCAGATTCTTTCTTCACGTTAAAGGCTGAAACTATATCTGAGTTCCAAACTGGGACAAGGCTGTGGAATATCACCTAATTTAACTATTTTATTCCTGTGTTAGTTGCTCAGTCGTATCTGACTCTTTGTGATCCCATGGACTGTAGCTGGCTAGACTCCTCTGTCCATGGGATTCTCCAGGCAAGAATACTGGAGTGGGTAGCCACTCCCTTCTCCAGGGGATCTTCTGACCCAGGGATTGAACCCAGGTCCTCTGCACTGCAGGCAGATTCTTTACCATCTGAGGCACCAGGGAAGCCCTATTCTAAGTAGGTTCAAAAACTAGAGGAGTGGTCCATAAAGAGTCTGGGAGTCAAGACTTGGATGGAAAGAGAAAGTGGCATACTGGTGCTGGGCCACAAGCCTGCAAATGCTGGGAACAGGGCCCGCAGAGCCCCACAGGCGTCGGGGGAGGGTTGTGGCAAACAGTCCCCCCAGTTCTGTAACTGCTTTTGTGATCTTTTTGTATCCAAGCTGAGCACCCTGGGAAACGCTGGTTACACATCTCCAGGCAGAGGCTGCTGAGGTGGCTTTAGAGATGCTAATTGTGTAATGGATTGACAGGCCACAGGACAATAAAGCTCAGAACTGTGAATGAACCAGACTTACACCGAGGCTGGAGGGCCTCAGGGATGCGGTCGTAGGCTTCTATCCCTTTACATTCCTGGCTACAATTCAGATAGCTGCAGCAAGAACTCAGTAAATAAGAGCCAATAATTTAGACTTCTAAAAACTAGGGGGTCTATCGACCAGCTTTTAGAGGTGCCTAAAATGAAATCAACTTCATTTTGGTAGATTTTTCTGGAGAGGGAATATAAACTTTCCTTAGGTAGCTCAGCTGGTTAAGAATCCACCTCTAACACAGGAGACAGAGGACTCAATTCCTGAGTCGTGAAGATCCTCAGGAGAAGGGATAAGCTACCCACTTCAGTATTCTTGGGCTTCCCCGATGGCTCAAACGGTAAAGAAGCCTCTTGCAATGCAGGAGACCTGGGTGGGATCCCTGGGTTGGGAAGGAGGACATGGCAACCCACTCCAATATTCTTGCCTGGAGAATCCCCATGGACAAGAGAGACCGTCGGGCTACAGTCCATGGAGTCACAAAGAGTCTGAGATGACTGAGTGACTAAGCACAGATTTTCAGTCACTTGCAACTCCAACATGTTTCCACGACATGGGGCTTGGGACTTTCCTGCTAGTCTGTGGTTAAGAATCTGCCTGCCAATGCAGGAGACATGGGTTCCATCCCTGATCCAGGAAGATTCCACATGCCTCAGGGCCACTAAGCCCATACACCACAACTACCACAATACATGCCTAGAGACCCTGCTCAGCAACAAGGAAAGCCACCACAATGAGAAGCCCGCACACCAAGACTACTTAATAGAGTAGCCCCCGTTTGCCACAACTAGAGAAAGCCCCCCTTACAGCAATGAAGACCCAGCACAACCAAGAATAGGCAAAAATCACCCAGGGCTCCGAGTCTCCAGGGAGTAAGGTATCTCAGGGAGCAACAGGTCTGAGTTGCCAAATCCAGGGGGGTGTGAAAACCCCCCAACACGCCGTTCAGTCTGCTCTCCTCACCCCATACCCTCGCGTCCCCTAACTGCCGGATTCACCATCACCTTTTGAGTGCTTATAGCATTTGACACCCTCGACTCCTCCTCTCTGGAAACCCTGTCTCCCCTCCTTCAGTGACACTAAGCTTCTAGGTTTCTCTTCGCGTCTCTGAATTTCTCGGTTCACCCTGCAAAGGTCGGCCTTCTTCACAGCTGCATCCTCTGTCCTCCCGTTCCTTCCTGTTTGTCCTGTTCGCATGCTCTGAGTGGCCTTGTCCCCAGTCTCATCCCCTTGAAATTTCGTATCATGGCATCCACCACCTTCCCCCGCCATTTGCTTATCTGTCCTATCCAATCCAGCCATGTTTTAGTATTAATACAATTAAAAATTCAGTCACACTACATCCTTACACACTACATTTCAAGTGCTCCATAGTTACATGTGGCCAGTGGTTAGAATGGCCACATGTGTGGAATATTGGTAGAATATAGAACATTACCTTTATTGCAGAAAACTCTATAGATCTTGGTAACTATTGGTAGAATATAGAACATTGCCTTTATTGCAGAAAATTCTATAGATCTTGGTAACTCTTACGTGATCTCTGAAACTCAGCCCTTGCCATCTCTTCCAGGGGATTGTTTCCATCCTAGTTTAGACCTCTCCTCATTGCATCCTTAATCTGCCTCCACTATCCTATATGATGCACCTCANTTCGTATCATGGCATCCACCACCTTCCCCCGCCATTTGCTTATCTGTCCTATCCAATCCAGCCATGTTTTAGTATTAATACAATTAAAAATTCAGTCACACTACATCCTTACACACTACATTTCAAGTGCTCCATAGTTACATGTGGCCAGTGGTTAGAATGGCCACATGTGTGGAATATTGGTAGAATATAGAACATTACCTTTATTGCAGAAAACTCTATAGATCTTGGTAACTATTGGTAGAATATAGAACATTGCCTTTATTGCAGAAAATTCTATAGATCTTGGTAACTCTTACGTGATCTCTGAAACTCAGCCCTTGCCATCTCTTCCAGGGGATTGTTTCCATCCTAGTTTAGACCTCTCCTCATTGCATCCTTAATCTGCCTCCACTATCCTATATGATGCACCTCATTGACTTCTTTGGGTTTTTTTTTTTTGTTGTTGTTGTTGTCTTTATTTACTAGTTATATGTGAAATTTTATATTTCATTAATTTTTAAAATTTCTAATTTAATTTTTATTTTATATTGAAGTGTAGTTGATTTACAATGTTGTGTTTGTTTCAGGTGTACAGCAAAGGGATTCCACTAAACCTATACATATCAATATATCCATTCTTTTTCAGATTCATTTCCCATATAAGATATTAGAGAACACTGAGCAGAGTTTCCTGTGNTTTCTAATTTAATTTTTATTTTATATTGAAGTGTAGTTGATTTACAATGTTGTGTTTGTTTCAGGTGTACAGCAAAGGGATTCCACTAAACCTATACATATCAATATATCCATTCTTTTTCAGATTCGTTTCCCATATAGGATATTAGAGAACACTGAGCAGAGTTTCCTGTGCTATACAGTACACTGATTTTCCATTTTATACATAGTAGTGTGTATACGTTATTTCCCACTCACTGCCCTCTGTGAATGCTCAGCCATACTGTGGGGTCCCTGAAGACAGGGACCATACTTACTTACTTGACTCAGTATCACCAGCACTCAGCACAGCGCCCGGCTGAAAGTAGGGACTCAGTAAACATTTGCCGAATGAATGGAGCTGTGACAAGCTGAGCTGAGCAGCATAACCCTGGCTGTCTGTGATTTCCCCATCGGTAGCAAGTTCACTGGCAGAATGTTGTTTACGGTTGGCTTCCTGTGGCAGAGATGTGATCTCAAAATTGGAGGGGGAAGGAAAGAGAGCCAGCTCCATATGTCCCTGGCTGGTGTATTGGAGGTGGCCAAAGGTCATTGTTGAGCGCTTGTGTTTTTCCGTGCATAAGGCTTCCTTTGCTCCTCCTAGGGAATTCATACACTTAGAGAGTCGTGGAAACTTAGAGCTGAAGAGACCTTTAAAAGTAATGTAACTCAGATCTTTACCCAGTGAATTAATTTTCTCTGCAGCAGAGGCTTCCGCTTACTCACATGCAGTGACAGAGAACCCCCTTCCTCCTGAGTCAGGCTATTTCATTTTCAGGCAGCTCTTTGGATGCAGAGTGTTTGTTTTTTTTAATATTGAATTGCAGCCAGCCTTCTTATATCTGCAGCCCTGGCCCTTGCACAGCCTCTTGCACAAAAAACCATTTGCCTCTCTCTTACAGTTAAAAGAAACCTGTGGGTGCAGACATTTGTCCCTCCTCCAGGGACCACTGGAATTTCTAGGTTGGATACCTCATGGGTGGTTAATTGTTATTAAACCAATAATTTCACAGCTTCCTACATCCTTCCTGATTCACAGAGAAATGTAAGTCAGCAAACTTTTCTTGTCACGGAAGGGCACTGTTCTACTTCTTATGTGTGAGAACTGAACCCAGGTTTTTCCTGAGATGCATGTTGGGGGAAGGAGCTGAAATGACAAATGAGTCATTCACTCTTGACAGGGATCCTGGGATGGAGAGTAGAGGTGTAATGGATAATCAACATTGCCCAAGTGGAGGCAAGTGTGTCAACACCTCGTGGTTGATATTTCATTATTTATAAAATATAATAGTGATCCATGACACTCATAATAATAACAACAACAATAATAACTGATGTCTCCTAAGAGCCTTCCATGAGCCAGGCAGGATTCTGAGCACTTCATATACCAATATATTTTATGACAATCCTATCCAAAGGCCCTATTATTATCCCCACTTTACAGATGAGAAAATTGAGGCAGAGTCTGTGTTCTTTTTCTTGATAGGTTAGTTTCCTTCTTCTCTCATCACTCACACAATTTCCTAGGCTTGTTGGCCACACACGTATCATACACTAACAGGCCACACTGACCCGCAGCTGACAATGCTGAAGTCATTCTCCCTGAAATTTCAGTCTCTGAAATCCTCATAGCATCTCTGAGGCTGGGTTTATTAGTTCCGTCTAATGGTTGAGAATATTTAGGCTCAGAGGAGCCTTGTTCATCCAGAGCCCCTATATAATGAGAACTGAAATTCCAACAAGAATCTTCAAACTCCCAGCCTAGTGCTTTCCCCCTACGCCACAACACCTCTGCAAAGGCAGGCAGGATCGCATGTGTGGGTGTGGCCATTCCCAAAGCCCTGTGCACCTGTATTTCCTCCCCTTTCTGAGGTTGTAGGACAGATGTCTTTGTCCTATTGTCGTAAGTGTTAGGAGTTGGTGAGGCTGGGCCTGGGACATAGGCGCTCTAGCCTTGTGCCCAGGAATTTCTGAAGACTCTTTGACATCTGCCAGTAGCAGAAAGGTAGAACACGGCCCCAGGTATACCTGGAGCAGTCTCCGGCAGGGGCTTTGCTGGGATGGAAGGCGCAGTCAGGGCCAGTGCTAAGAGACACTGAGCTCCTCTCTGAATGTTTCATCATCCCAGTTCTCCAGACCTGCTCCCCCTGAAGGCCGGGCACACTAGGCCGGCCTGAGCTTCCATAAACCCTCCAAGAAGTCTCCACACAGAGGATTTCACATGGGCAAAGGGAGGGTCCTGGAGTTGTAAAGAGGGCCTTGAGACCAGCCTCCACACACAAGTTCCTTTTTCACCCCTGACTATCTATGAACAGGGACAAGGAATTTATTGCACTGTGTTTAAATTTCTCAGAGCTGAGACAAAGCTCATAGCCTACCTTTCTCATAAGGCTGTCAGGAGGTTCAAATGGGATAAAATATTCATTTATTTATCATCTGCTCATTCATTCATTCAACAGATATGTTTAGTCAGTGAGGTGCCATGGACTCTCAGATGCTGAGGATACAAGGTTTGGTCTAAAGGCCACAACGTCCAATCTTTATGATGCCTCTATCCCAGCTTCCCTTCTGCAGGGGGCTATAGATGAAAGGCATATAAAAAAGGAAAATAGAGCAGGATATGGGGGTACAATGTGACAGGGATGTTAATTTATAAAGGGTGGTCCGAGGAGACTTCTGTGAGGCTGTATCTGAGGAAAGAACTAAGTGAAGTGAGTGACCCAGCCATGTGACTAAGGCAAGAACCATTCCAGCCAGAGAAAAAAGCTTGCAAAAGCTCTGAAGTAAGACCATGCTCGGACTGCAGGACCCCCGGGGCCAGCATGGCCTGAGTGGAATGAAGGAAGGTGGGAATGGTGGGGGATGAGGTCAGAGAGACAAACTGAGCTTGTTCCCATAGACTCATGTAGCTCAGGAGATTACCTTAATGTAGGAATGTTCTGAAGCCCAGGCCACCCTTTGAACACTGGGTACCAACCACTCAGCCCAGCCCAGTCTAGAGCTCAGAGGACTATGGTCAAAGATAGATGAAGCCCTTGGGGCAATTTGAAATGTATATTGGATCCTGGATGCAGTCACAACTATTCATACAGAGAACAAGGGTACCAACCTGGAACAGGAATCTGGTGGGCATGGGTGATGTGTGGCCTGGAAGCAGTCTGAAACCAGGTCCAGCTCCTGTGGCCCCAAGCCAGTCACTGCAGCAGGCCTGCTCTGGGAAACGCAGAACCCATTTCTAGCAGGGCTGTGCTTGGGGTATAAGGATTCTGCCCACTTTGGTTGCTATTGCAGAACCATGGAATAAGTGGAAGATTCTCTTCTTGGAATTTCAAGGCACAGTCTAACCCATCTGATGAAAGAAATCAGTGGAGTGTGTATGTGGTCCCTGCTCAGGGTTACCCTGCTGCTGGGATTTTGGCCAGGGTCCTCTGATTCTGACTCAGCGCCATGGGCCTCCCCGTGAGTGCTGGCTTTCCAGGCAGATTATTTGTACACGTTCCCTATGCTCCCATCCTAGGAGGCTTAGCAGACGTAAGAACCATATGCTGCATCCTTTCCGGAAGACCAAAGCCACACAGAAGCCCCAGTCAGCCTCCTGAGGCCCAGGGCTGGCTACAGTGTCAACTCATTCTGGTGAACCACTGGTGTGAAGGCTGAGGTGGGCCTCAGGAATTAAGCTGATGAGCATTTTGGATTCCATGCAATACTTCCTGCTCCTGCTACAGACTTTTTGGGGATCTGCCAAACTCTTTTCCATAATGGCAGCATCATTTTGCGCTTCCACCACAATCTGCGAGAGTTCCAATTTCTCTATATCCTTGTGTGGCGCTTTACAGTTTCTAGAAGTTCTCAAATGCATTAAAAAAAAACCAATAATAACTGAAGTATAATTCACATATCATAAAATTCATCCTTTTAAAGTGGTTTTAGTATAGTCCCAAGGCTGTGCAACCATCATTTCTATCTAATTCCCCCTTTCCCTCAGTCCCTGGCGTCCACTAATCTACTCTATGTCTCTATGGCTTTACCTATTCTGGGCATTTCATATTAATAGAAGCAGACAATTTGTAGTCTTTTGTGTCTTGCTTACAGCATGTAACAGTACTTCCTTCTTATGACTAAATGATGTTCCATTATATGGACATACCATGATTTGTTTACCCACTCATCAATGATGAACATTTGGATTATTTATACTTTGGGGCTATTATGAATAATGCTGCTATGAATAGTTATATCCAAGTTTTTGTGTGGACATATGTTTCCAATTAGGCTTCCCTGGTAGCTCAGCTGGTAAAGAATCCGCCTGCAATGCAGAAGACCACGGCTCAATTCCTGGGTGAGGAAGGTCCCCTGGAGAAGGGATAAGCTACCCACTTCAGTGTTCTTGGGCTTCCCTGGTGGCTCAGATGGTAAAGAATCCACCTGCAATGTGGGAGACCTGGGTTCAATCCCTGGGTTGAGAAGATTCCCTGGAGGAGGGCATGGCAACCCACTCCAGTATTCTTGCCTGGAGAATCCTCATGGACATAGGAGCCTGGAGGCTACAGTCCTTGGGGCCGCAAAGAGTCAGACATGACTGAACGACTAAGCACAACACAGCATGTTTCCAGTTTTCTTGGGTGCACTTGCAATGTCATATGGTAACTCTATGTTTAACTTTTTGGGGATCTGCCAAACTCTTTTCCATAATGGCAGCATCATTTTTATACTTCCACCACAATCTTTGAGAGTTCCAATATATGTACATCTTTGCTAGTACTTTTCATTGTCTATCTTTTTGATTATAGCTATTGTAGTAGGTGTAAGGTGGTATCTCACTGTGGTTTTGACTTGAATTTCGTTAATGACTAATGACGTCGAGCATCTTAATATCTGCTTGTTGGCCGTTTGTATATATTCTTTGGAAAAACACGTCTGTTAAAATTCTTTGCTATTTTTAAATTAGATATTTTGTCTTTTTATTGTTGAATTTTTATATATGCTGGATATTAAGGAATCTGCCTACCAAGCAGGAGCTGTGGGTTTTATCCCTGGGTTGAGAAGATTCCCTGGAGAAGGAAATGGCAGCCCATTCCAGTATTCTTGCCTAGGAAATCCCATAGAGAAGGGAGCCTGGTAGGCTACAGTCCACGGGGTCACGAGTTGGACATGACCTAGCAACTAAACAGTAGCAACAACCCTTATTCGGTGTATGATTCATAAATATTTTCACTCATTCTGTGAGTTGCCTTTTTACTTTCTTGATAACATCCTTAGGAAAAAAGTTTCTCATTTTTATCAACTCCAGTTAATCTATTTTTTTTTCTTTTATTGCTTCTGCTTTTTGGTGTCTTATCTAAGAAATCATTACCTAATCCAAGGTTATAAAGATTTACACCTATGCTTTCTTCCAAAAGTCTTATAGTGTTAGCTCTTATATTTATGTATGGTCTATTTTGAAGCAGTTTTGTACATGGTGTGAAGTAGGGGTCCAAATTCATCCTTTTCCATATGGATATCCATTTGTTCCAGCGTCAGTTGTTGAAAAGACTATTCTTTGCCCGTTATGTGTATGTGCTAAGTCATTTCTGTCTTATTCGACTCTTTGCGACCCTCATGGACTGAAGCCCACCAGGCTCCTCTGTCCATGGGATTCTCCAGGCAAGAATACTGGAGTGGGTTGCCATTTCCTTCTCCAGGGGATCTTCCTGACACAGGGATCAAACCTGAATTTCTTATGTCTCCTGCACTGGCGGGTGGGTTCTTTACCAAGAGCACCACCTGGAAATGCATTGTCCTAATACCCTTGTTAAAACCTACTTGATTCATGTGCATTTTTGAAGATGATGGTTCCTCACTTAATTGTGAATTAAGNTGAATTTCTTATGTCTCCTGCACTGGCGGGTGGGTTCTTTACCAAGAGCACCACCTGGAAATGCATTGTCCTAATACCCTTGTTAAAACCTACTTGATTCATGTGCATTTTTGAAGATGATGGTTCCTCACTTAATTGTGAATTAAGTTTTGGGATCAAAATTATCCTATGACTTCGTATGCCCAGTGAATAGCACAGACCCTGGCACAATGTAGATGCCGAATGATGCTGACCAGTCAAATGGAGTAACCCTACCAGACAGGCACATTCCGATGCTGAGCCCTTCTGTATCTAGGGAGCTCGGAGATAGAGGTAACTTTCCTCTCTGGTTCCTGCTCTCTAACTGGCCCTGTTGAGCATCAGCATTTTTCCAGCCACATCTAACTTTTCTTGTAGTTGTGATTCTGTGTCTGACTCCTGGGGACTCAGCAAGCAGGCCAGCCAGAGCTCCTTCTGCAGACCTGAGGAATGTACTCAGAAGCTCTGATCCACATTCTTGGTAAGGATGCACAGTGCTGCAGGCTGATATGTACATTTCTCTGCGGGTTACTGGGGTAGCCTTTTATGTTCAACTGTGTATGTACACGGGTGCTTTCTAGCACTCCCAGACCCTGCCTGGATGACACAATGCGATGACATTAAAGATAGGCTTGCAAAGTGAAGCATGCTGGCACTCCCTCTCCGCAGAGCAAGTGTTTTCGTTCTGCTGTGACCCTTTCCACTTGCCACCTGCAGATACGTTGTTGTTTTCTTTTTGTTTTTGGTCTTTGCAGGTCGAGTGCAAACATGATTCTGTGGCCTGAGTTTTTGACTTTGTTTTCATAATATCTCCCATGTCTCCACTTAGCCCTCATGTCACACATTTGTAAGGCTTTATTGTGTTGATATGCCAATCCTCTTTGTTGAACATTTTGTCTTTTCCTACTGACTCCTAAGAAACAGATTTTAAGATACAAAAATAAGTCACACCCCACCCCACCCCAAAGTTTCTATTGAGATAAACCCTTCAAGGCTTGACAGTCAGAGGCTGAATGGACCCCAGATGACTGGAGACTACATTGACTCAAAGAAGGCCATGTATTGGACTTACAGATTATCATACTAAGTGAAGTCAGATGGAGGAAGACAAATGCTGCCTAACAGTACTTATGCATGGAATCTAAAGCATGATACAAATGAACTTATTTATAAACCAGGCTCATAGACGTAGGGAACCAGCCTGTGGGTACCAAAGGGGAAAGGGTGGGGGAGGGACAAATTAGTAGGAGTTTGTGATTAGCAGATACAAACTACTGTGTATAAAATAGATAAATAACACTATATTGTTACAGAGCACACAGAACTATATTCAAGATCTTGTAATAACCTATAATGGAAAAGAATCTGAAAAAGAATATATCTATGGGTATGTATGCAAATGATCACTTTGCTATACACCAGAAATTAACACACCAGTCACCTGAAACTTTGGTGTTTCCATGAAATTTGAAATGAAGCAGTTTGCTCATGCCACCTAAATTCCCAACTCCAAGTAATGTGATCATGGAAATACAAAGGTTTCAGATGACTTTTCATATATGACCTTCTTTATTCTTGAAGGATAGCTAGTTTATAATGTTATGTTTCCGGTGTGCAGCAAAATAGTTCAGTTTAATCGTGAGACTCTGGGCTGTTCGGAAAAAGAGAAAAACAGGAAACTAGAGGACAAGAAAGAAAGTGAAAGTGAAAGTTGCTCAGTTTTCTCTGATTCTGCGACCTCACGGACTATAAAGTCCACAGAATTCTCCAGGCCAGAATACTGGAGTGGGTAGCTGTTCCCTTCTCCAGGGGATCTTCTCAACCCAGGGACTGAACCCACTGTGCAGGCGGATTCTTTACCAGCTGAGCCATCAGGGAAGCCCAAGAATACTGAAGTGCGTAGCCTGTGCCTTCTCCAGGGGATTTTCCCGACCCAGGAATGGAACCAGAGTCTCCTGCATTGCAGGTGGATTCTTTACCAGCTGAGCTACCAGGGAAGCCCTGTTGGAGGAGGAGAAGACAGGCAAGCAAGCAAGGAGCCATTCCCATGGTGAGGGGAACATTGCCAGCAACTCTGCTTGGTATTGCCGGATGATTATTTGATACTTTGATGGAAATGAACCCGGGAATATCTTATCTCCAGGCTCATCAACTGACTCCATGTGCAGAGCACTGGACCGGGTCCTGGGGAAATCCTCTTAGAAGAAGGAACCTCCTGTTCCCAAGAGATTCTTCTGGAAGCTGAGGGAGTGAGAACACACACAGAAAGACGCGGTTGTACACGACCACGTTCCCTTGACTTTCTTTATCTGACGCCCTGCATGTCCAGCTAAACTCTCTCAGAATTGGGTCTGCAGGGTGCATTGTGTGCGGGCAATTAGACAAGAATGCTCCGATCTGACAGTTCCACTGTGAAAGTTTTCAAATAGTGTTTGGAATGTTTACATAATTGTTCAAAAGAGGCTTTTTCAATGTACCTGTTTACACTCTTTCCTTTTGGAAATTCTTTCAGCAATCAGCCTTGGAGGGCTCTTAGCCTGTACTTGCCACCCCTGATTGCCCAGGGAGGAATGAAAGGCCTGTCAGTGAATCGCTGGGAAAACATTCCCAAACAAATGCCCTCTAATGAGGGGGTGCTGAGAGCAGAGGGGCCTGGGGAACGGGTAAGGTCGTGGTTTTGTTGTGAGCGGTTTGGTTGAAGGGAAACGCCGACACCGTGCCTTTGTGTGCAAATTTCCCACCCAGGCCAAGCGACTTTCCCCATTTTAATTAAGTGGCCTTAGAGTCCCCGGAGTTTCCCTAACAAGCTACTCTCTATGAATGAAAGGTTTGTCCCCAGCAGTGGGGGCCCGGCTGGAGACAAAGTGGACATCAGTTATGGTTGGCTCCGGCCGATGTAACTGCTCACACGGCCGCCGGCCCCAGAACCGCTGCGGAAGGAGGCATGGGGGCTGGCGCGGTCCTTCCGGGACTCATCTCACCTAGCTCGCAGCAAATATGCCATCCATATGCCCAGGATCACAACCGAATCAGCTCCATCAGGCCTGGCAAAAAGGCATTTAAATTGCTAATATTTTGCTGGGGAGCGAGATGTCAACGCTGCCAAGGATCAGCTCTGTAGGATCCATGGAGACAAACCTGTGGGGTTCAGAAGGAGCTCGAGTGAGAAACACGGGAAGCTGGCTGTTAGCAGTCAGGAGAAGTGAGGATCCTTAGGAGAGAGCCGTGGAGAGAAACCAAGGCAGAAACACACCCAGGAAATGGCCTTGGGGCTGGTGGGCTGACTCCGGCCCCTTTCTCATCCATTATTTCTGATAAGGGGCCAGTTGGGGTTTCCATAAAGGCTGCTCTGAGGGGGACTCATCTCCCTCACCTTAGGACAAGTCAGGTTTTCTAGAATGACAAAAAAAAAAAAAAAATTGGAGTGCTGGCTGATTGGAAGAAGGGAGGGTCAGCTGTGAAATGTTCCCTTCAAGATGGATGTTGAGTGTCCTTGCCTTTGGATGTGGTCGAGGCAGTCAGTTTTGGATCTGGGGTCTTTGGCAGCCACTTTTCAGTGGAGGGTTCACTGAGTGTTTTTCTCTGACTGTATTTTTAGAAAAAATTATGATGACAGTTGTTAGGTCTCAGGCAGGCAGGCAGCACATTCCATTACAAAGTTAGCATGAAATCAATATGTAAATAACCCTTTCTAACTGGCAGCTATTTTTGAAGGCAGAACGCACCTGATGTTGCAGGTTTGTTCCAGTTCACTCTAAATACCTCTCTGTCCTCTGGGTCTGTGAATGTGCTCACATTTCAGAAGATCCTTTCCTCCTTTTCAATGGATCGTTGCATCAGCCTGGAGACTGCTAATGCCACCCTGAGCCTCGTCCCCAAACCTCCTCCATCATTTAAAAATCAGATTGACAGGACCTGCTGCAGGCTGGGAGTATTAGCTTCCCGTCGGCATGGTCATTTTTCAAAAGCATGGATTGCTCCAGGAACGGAAGGAGTGGCAGAAACCTTGGCCATCCATGGAAGGAGAGAGAGAAAACCCGAGAGGCTGAGATCAGGGTTGAATCAGAAATGCAGACAGTCACTGCCAAAACGCCTAGAAGTCATTGCCAGGACGTAAAAGGTCAGAGAATTCCAGCCCTGGGAGGAACCAGGTTAGAATCGCTGCAGCTCAGTGGGAAGAAACAGGTCTTAAGGTACTCTGGAATGAGCAGGATCTGAGACCAAAGGTCTTCGAGTAGTCCCTCCTCAATAGCGACCATGTTTACAGTTGTTTGGTTTTTAACTAGCTATGCTCTGTGCATTTGTATTAAAAACAGAAATGCTTCTAGAATTGCTCTGTGCCAGGCTTGGATAGCGACAGAAAGCCCAATGTGATGCATGAGTTGTGTATATGTGTGTGTGTGTCTATTTTCTGAAATTGAAAGCTGGGGCCTGATAATAACGATGGTTGATACACTTTATTGAGCATCTACTATCTGTCACTTAGTGTTTACGTTTTTATGTGCTTGAATAGTTCTAGAGTATTTTCTTATAACTGAGCTGATTCTGCCTTCCATGAACTTACACTCCATGGCTTCCTCTTCCATAGAACAGTCCTCAGAACATGTAGCATCTTCTGAGACGTCTCTGCTCCAGGTTAAATACTTCCTGTTTTTTGATTAGCAGAGTCCCCTCCCCAAGTAGACTCCATCAGACCCGTTTGTTGCTTCCATATTCCTGACCTTTGGTGAATCTCTAAAAGGAATCAAGGTCAGCTACTCCTTTTGAGACATTTTAGCATGCATCTAAATACAAAAAGAGTATTTCCTGGTTGGAAAATTTGCATTTGGGCTTGTCGTTGTTGTTCAGTTGCTCAGTCATGTCTGACTCTCTGCAGCCCCATGGACTGCAGCACACCAAGCCTCCCTTGTCCCTCACCATCTCCCAGAGTTTTGCCCAAGTTCATGTTCATTGCATCAGTGATGCCATCCAGCCATCTCATCCTTTGATGCCATCTTCTCCTTCTGCCCTCAATCTTTCCAAGAACCAGGGACTTTTCCAATGAGTTGTCTGTTCACGTCAGATGACCAAAATACTGGAGCTTCAGCTTCAGCATCAGTCCTTCCAGTGAATATTCAGTGTTGATTTCCCTTAAGATTGACTGGTTTGATCTCCTTGCCGTCCAAAGGACTTTCAACAGTCTTCTTCAGCACCACAGATCGAAGGAATTTGGGGTAAGCTTCAATATTCCTAGTGTACAGAAAAGTTTCCTTCTATTGAATAATGGTGGTCAGGTGAGCTAGAGTTTGACCTATTCTCTCTGGGCTCAGAAGGTAGAGGTAGCACCACCGAGGATGGAGAGATATTACCAGAAAATCATATTTCAGCCTGGCTTAAAGGAGAATTTTCTAGTGAAAAAAATGCATACAACAATGGAGTGAGGTGCTTTGAGAGGTGGGGAGTGTTCTACAACCTAGGGGTTCTCAGCAGAGATGGGAATGGTATATTTGTTCACTGACTACAGGGTTCCATAAATGGCTTCTAAGTCACCTTCCAACTCTGGGATTCTGGCCACTCATTCACTCTCACATTTATTGAGCACATACTGGAAGCAAGGTGCAATTCTAGGCAAAGAGGGGATTCACACTTGTTATAACAACTATTTTTTTTTCAATTGTGGCAAAATGCACATAACATGTACCATTTAAAGCATGCAGTTCAGTGGTATTAAAACCATTCACATTGTTATACAACCATCACCACGACATCATCCACTGAGCTGCTTGCATCCTGCAAAACTGAAACTCCTCTATCCATTGAACCCTTGTTTCAGTTCAGTTCAGTTCAGTCACATAGTCATGTCCGACTCTTTGCGACCTCATGAATTGCAGCACGCCAGGCCTCCCTGTCCATCACCAACTCCCAGAGTTCACTCAGACTCATGTCCATCGAGTCAGTGATGCCATCCAGCCATCTCATCCTCTGTCATCCCCTTTTCCTCCTGTCCCCAACCCCTCCCAGCATCAGAGTCTTTTCCAATGAGTCAACTCTTCGCATGAAGTGGCCAAACCCTTCCCCCAACTCCCTGGCAACCTCCATTCTACTTCCTGTCTCTATAAATCTAACAATTCTATGGAACAATACAATATTTGTACTTTTGTGATTGGATATTTCATTTAGCATAATGGTCATGTATGTATGTGAGAGTTGGACCATAAAGGAAGCTGAGCACCAACGAACTGATGCTTGTGAATTGTGTTGGAGAAGACTCTTGAGAGTCCCTTGGACTGTAAGGAGATCAAACCAATCAATCCTAAAGGAAATCAGTCCTGAATATTCATTGGAAGGACTGATGCTGAAGCTGAAGCTCTAATACTTTGGCCACCTAGTGTGAAGAACTGACTCATTAGAAAAGACTCTGATCTGGGAAAGACTGAAGGTAGGAGAAGGGGACAACAGAAGATGAGATGGTTGGATAGCATCACCAACTTGATGGACATGAATTTGAGTAAGCTCCAGGAGTTGGTGGTGGACAGGGAAGCCTGGTGTGCTGTAGTCCATGGGGCTGCAAATATTCGGACACAACTGAGCGACTAAGCTGAACTGAATGGTCAACCATGTTGTAGCATGTGTCAGATTTTTCTTTGCTCTTCATGACTGAATAATATTCCAGTGTATGTATATCCATATTTTGTTTATCCATTCATCTATCAGTGGACACCTGGGTCGTTTCTACCTTTCAGCTCTTGTGAATAATGCTGCTGTGAACATGGGTATACAAATAGGTTTGAGTCCTTGCTTTTAGTTCTTTGGGGTATGTACCTAGAAGTGCAATAGCTAGATCAAATGCTAATTCTGTGTTTAATTTTCTGAGGAACTGCTAGACTGTTTTCCATGGTGGCTACACCATTTTACATTCTCACCAATAGTGCACTAAGATTCTAATTTCTCTACTTTCCCCATGCTTACTATTTTCTGTTTTATTGCTATTGTGCTTTTTCAGAGTAGCCATCCTAATGGGTGTACAGTGGTGTCTCATTGCGGTTTTGATTTGCATCTCCCGAATGATTTAGTGAGGTTGAACATCCTTTAATGTACTTACTGACCATCTGTATATCCTTCTTTGGAGAAACGTGTATCCAAGTATCTTGCTCATTTAGAAATCAAACTGTTAAGAATATAAATAAATAAAAATTGTTTATTTTGTTGCTGTCGAGTTAAGGAGTTCTTTATATACTATGAATATTAACTCCTTATCAGATATATGATTTGCAAATATTTTCTCCTGTTACAAGGGTTGGTTTTTTTTTTTTTCCTGCTGGTTGTATCCTTTCTGCCCAGAAGTTTTTAATTTTGCTGAAGTTCAATTTATTTTTGTTGTTGCCAGTGTCTTTGTTGTCACAGCCAAGAAATCATTGCCAAATCCAATACCATGAAGTTTTCTCCAATATTTTCTTCTAAGAGTTTTACAGTTTTAGTTTTTATGTTTAGGTCTTTGATTCGTTTTAAGAAATTTCTGCGTAAAATTGTGTAGGGTAAGGATCTAACTTTATTCTTTTCATATAGATATCCAATTTTCCCAACATCATTTATCAAAGAAACTGTCCTTTCCCCATTGATGCCATTTTGGTATCCCAGCTGTAAAACATTTGACCATGTGTATGAGGATTTATTTATGGGCTTTCTAGTCTATTCATTGGTCTCTATATGTCTATCTCCATGGCAATACCACACTGTTTTAATTACTTCAGCTTTGTAGTCAATTTTGAAGTCAGAGAGAGTGATATTCCAAATTTTTTCTTCTTTTCCAAGACTATTATGGTTCTTTGGAGTCCTTTGAGATTCCATATGAATTGTAGGATAAAAAACCTAATGTTTATTGAAGATGTATTTTCTCCTAAGCATTGTTGAAAATGCAGAGATGAGGGGGGAAAAGCAAGTCTTGCCCCTCTGAAATAACACAACTTTATAAGAAAATGTAAAATATAATAAATAAACTTGAAGCAGAAGTTCTTTAAGCATGTATGTATTGTGAGAGAGTAGAGAAGGGAGGAAAAACTGAAGGTGAACGCTCTATACTATTTGTAGAAATAAGAGTTATGATAAAGTCTTTGATTTATTCATTGGTAAAGTCATCATAATGCTTTTGCTGAATATGAAGAAGTGGACCATGCTAAGACAGCCAAGCCTTGTCCCTTGATTCCTCCTCTCTACTCTTGCATTAACCCAATGGTTCATAGCTGTCCCTGATGACATTTAATTCATTCAAAAATACTATTTCTCATATGCTATGTGCTAGGCATTGGGAACAGTGATCAAGAACAGATTTAGTCCCATGGAGCTTACATCTGGAGGGACAGATGGACATCAGATACTTGAATAAGTATACATAGCTACAACCTGATCAATGCAATGAAAGGGAAGTTCAGAAAATGATGAGAATAGACACTTAGGAGACTGAGCTGGTTAGAGCAGGAAGTGTCAAAGAAGGCTTTCCCCAAAAAGTGACATTTTGCTCTGAGATGTGAAAGATGAGTGGAGTCAGGAGGCTTTTCAGGCAGAGGGGACCATCGTGTGCTGAAACCTCATAACAGATGGATAAAATCTACTCTTAATATTAAAAAGAATAAATAGCCAAGCAAGTATAGTCCTACAAATGGATTCTGTGCTTGCAGAAGTTACCCAGAAGCCAGGAAAATTGAGGAATTCATTAATTGAAGAACTCAAATGTTGTTGTATATGTGATTTAAACAGGAACATGCTGTTATTGCTGCCATTTGGATGAATGCCACCAAAAAGTGTAGTTAAAACCATCCATGGCTCCACAGCCTACTTGGCACGATGTGGGTTCATGAACTTACCACCAGGAAGATACTGGAGTGATGAATGGTGTTCAGTGTACAGGATCAGTCTTCCTCAATGCCAACAGAGCTGGTTGCTCCCTGGGACCTTCCAGCAATATCTGTTCGATAGATTGTCTCAAACAGCAATCATCTAAAACACTGGGTACATCATGAGGGACTTAAATATCCAAGGCTGTTTTATCTGTATTAGCATAATAGAAACAACTACTCAAAAATGGAGTAATGGCTAAGCTTATTGTGGTAATTGACTCAATGTAATATTAGACAGCAATTAAAAATGATAATTTCAATAAAAATATAAAACTTGGGAAAATGCAGCATAACAGCAAATGGAAAAAAAAAAACATGCAAAATGGTATGTACACCAGGGCCACAATGGTGTGAAAATATGTCTACATTTGGTTGAGGGCTGGAAAGATAAGTATGCAAACTGAGAACAGCTGATATGTAGGTAGAAAAATGATCAGTAATATTTTCTTTTCATGTATTTAATTTTTTAATTTATTTTTATTTTATTTAGAAATTGTGGGCTTTTTCAAAACAAGAATTTTCTTGGAGACAAAAGACAATGTCTTCATTTTTGTTTGTTGTTTATTTTTTGACTACACTGCATGTGGGAATTTAGTTTCCTGACCATGGATCAAACCCACAACCCCTGCATTGGAAAGGCAGAGTTTTTTTTTTCAGGATTTATTTGTTCGTTTATTTGATTTTTTGGCTGTGGTGAGTCTTCATTGCTGCGTAGGGCTTTCTCTATTTGTGGCGACTGGGGGCTATTCTTCGTTGTAATGCGCAGGCTCCTCATTGCAGTGGCGTCTCGTGTTGCGGAGCACAGGCGCTTGGTGAGCAGGCTTCAGTAGCTGCAGTGTGTGGGCTCAGTAGCTGTGACTCACGGGCTCGAGAGAACGGCCTCAGTAGTTGTGGCACACGGGCTTAGTCACTCCCCAGCGTGTGGGGTCTTCCTGGAGCAGAGATCAAACTCACGTCCCCTGCATTGGCAGGCAGACTTTGAACCCCGAGACCACCAGGGAAGTCCCTCTTCACACATTTTTAAGTTCACTGATGTGAAATACATTCACCTTGTTGTCACTGCTGTGCAATGGATATCCAGAACTTTTTCATCTTGCAAAACTGAAACTCTGTGCTCACTAAACAATAGCTCCCCATTTGTCCATTTCCTCAGCTCCTGGAAACTACCACTCTGCCTTCCATTTCCATAAATTTGACAACTTAGCTATCTCATATGTGTGTGCATGTGTGCTAAGATACTTCAGTCATGTCCTACTCTTTGGGACCCGATGGACTGTAGCCCACCAGGCTCCTCTGTCCATGGGATTCTCCAGGCGAGATACGTGAGCGGGTTGCCATGCCCTCCTCTAGCGGATTTTCCCAACCAAAAGATTGAATCCAAGTCTCTTATGTCTTTTGCATTGGCAGGCGAATTCTTTACACCTGGGAAGCCCTTGGATATCTCATATAAGTGGAATTACACAATATATTTGTGACTGGCTTTTTTCACTTAGCCTAAAAGTCCTCAGACTTCATCCATATTGTCACATGGGTCAGAATTTTCTTCCTTTTTAAAGCGGAATACTATTCCATTGTATGTGTCTACCGCATTTTGTTTATCCATTCATCCACTAATGGATATTTGGGTGCTTCCCCCTCTTGGCTACTGTGACTAATGTTGCTGCGGACATAGGTGTGCAACTATCTCTTTGATACAATGTTATATTGTAATGGCTCCGTGATTTGGATCCTCTGGAAAATCACATTCCTCCATATGCCTGATGCTCACTCTTCTACGTCTGGAAGTCTGCATTCTCTAAGAATTTTCTTTAGTTAATCCTTGGCCTTCAAGAGTTGGGAGACTTGTTGCAGTTTGGTGCGAGCTGAACTTCAAAGTCAGAAAGATGTCTCTTATATAGTGATTGCTCATCAGTTATCTCTTACCCGGTGCTCCCACCCATTTATAATGTCATTCTTTAAGAAGTACTTCTCAATGCTACCACCGACATCTGAAGAAGATGCTGGTTTCTCAGAATAAAATTATGGCCTCAAAACAGCTTTATGTTTCTCAAGTGCGATTTGGTTTGTGACTAATCTATCCTATACTCATCATGTGCTCAGAGATGATTCCACCACTTAATAACTGGGTTTTCAGTGTGTGATAATTCAGCTGGTGCAAGAGTGATATTTATTTTTATACTGTTTATGAATTAAAAGACTGCCAAATAAAATAGTTCTATAAACAAAATTACACAGTGGGGAGAGGATATTTCAACTGCTTAAGGGGACAAAACATATCCAAGGATATCGGCAGTATAATTTGCATATAATGATGTTCTAATTATAGATAAGTTTGTCTACTCATTAAAGTAACATTGTTAGAACTTCTACTTAGAAATATTGTTTAACAAAGTATAGACTTGAAATTAGCAAAATTATATTTCTTTTCCTTTGCAATTTAAATATGAAAATTTTCCAATTTTTGCTAAAAGTATTATGTTACTGTTGAGTAGTTTATATTTACCAGTAAGAAATACTGGTAAATATTTGTCCAACATACATTAAATATGTGTCCAACAAACATTTTATTGAGCTCCTACCACATACCGAGCATTGTGCAAGGCACCAGATAGAATACAACAATGAACCAGGCAAGTAAGATCCCTACTCTCCTAGAGCTTACCTCAGTGGATGAGAGAAAGATAATTATAGATAAATAACAGCTTAATAAATAATTTCAGATTGTAAGAAGTGTTTCAGAGGCAATAAAATAGGGTCACGTGACAGTATGAGTAAGGGCCTTACTCCTTTAGATTAATGGGCCAGGGGAGGTCTATTTGAGAAGTTGACATTTGAGCTGATACTGGAAATAAGAGAAGGAACCAATGTTGTGAAAAACTAGGGACAGAGCATTCTAAGACAAATGCTCTGTGATTGCCTAAGGAAGAGCAAGGCACACTACGAAGAGCAGCAGTTCCAGCTAATCATCAGTAAATAAGTAGGAGCAGTGCCCTGGGTTTGTGTGCAAGTGAAAAAACAAAACCAAACTCATTTCCTAGGTATTCATTTGCTATATTAACCCCCTCATAACACAAGCCCTAGGGTAGGGGACTTGGAGAGTGCATAGAGGATCTGGGTTCTTCTCATAGAACTTTCATCACATGTTGAGGACTAAACAGAATTTGAGGTGGAAAGGAAGGGGTGTAGAAGTGAGAAAATCCTGGGTTCTATCTATCTGCATGGCTTCACTCAGTTTTTCAGAAAAACACACTGAATTCATAAAGAGATTAATCCAGGAGGATTGCCTTACAAAAGGGTTCCTTAAAGAGTTCCTTCAAAGTGAAAGAGCTCCCTAGTGCCTTCACTATTGTGAATCATTAAGTGGGAAAGACACGGTTCATATTAGGACCCCGGGAGCCAATGGGAGCTGAGCGCTCGTCCCAGTGCTCTGCTTTCATGGTCCGGGTGGAATATGAGTCGTCCAGTTGAGTTCCTACTTTGTCTGAGCTATTTCCGAACTCCTACTACTACTGATGGCCTCCTCATTTGGCCTCTGCATCTTGTGGAAGATGCCAAAGCACTTGACATTTAAAATTTATCAGCAAAGTTAAAAAAAATCTACCATGAATTAAATGGGATTTTTAATCCCCTCAACTGTTTCCATCAGTATAATCACTAACAGAATGAAATCAGCATCAGTGGAGGAAAATATTAATCATGCATTTGCATCTATTAAGTATAATGCAAGAATGAGTAAGTTGGATGCTCAGGAGTGGTATTCTAGTATTTGTGAGGCAGGCAGCTGTGGATCACTGGAAGAATAGGGTGATATTTGGGGGGAATCCGTTTCCTTCTCACCAGATTCTGTTCCCCTGGAACCCATAGAGGCCCAGCCTGCTCAAGGGTGACTTCGTTTATATCATAAAGGAACTTGTGGGTGGAGTGTCTCTTTTAAAAAGGAAGGAGTACGGAGTAGTCTTCACTGGGCTGGGGATTCATCTCTGAAGCTTTGATATAAATCCAACCTGGAGTATTGAGTCAGATAACAACTGCAGGCCAGGAGTGAGTTTGACAGTAGCTTTTTGGAGATACTGTCTTCAGCAAAGAATTGGGACTAATGGTTAAGAGCTTGAACTTTACAACAAAACATACCTATTTTTTACTAGCTGTGTGACTGGGAAATATGAGAAGCAATGAATGTTCCTTCATTTTCCTCATCATCACCTCACCTCACCTCTGGTTTCAACCTCTGAAGCCTGGAAACCTTTCTCTTCACATCTCTCATCTGCATTCCAGACTCATATGTGTTCTAAACAGGATCCACAAGCACCTCAAACTCAAGTCCACACCTGACTGATGAATTTTCCCCATAGTCCAATCTTCCTCTAGCCTCTCATGCATAAAGGGCACCACTTTCTCCACAGTCACGCAAACCCTGGGGAGCATCTTCATCTCCTTCAACCTTATCTTTACCATTCAAATCAGTTTAGGTTGTACTCTGTCAATCTTACCCAATAAGTAGCTCACAAATCCATTTATTCCTCTTCCCAAATACTTTCAAGCCTAGATCTCCAGACTTTTCTTTACAAATTCAACCCACCCCAGAGTCCACAGAGAGAACTACTGAAATCATGTATTTGATCATTTCTATTAGAAGGAATGATACTAAAGCTGAAACTCCAGTACTTTGGCCACCTCATGCGAAGAGTTGACTCATTGGAAAAGACTCTGATGCTGGGAGGGATTGGGGGCAGGAGGAGAAGGGGATGACAGAGGATGAGAGGCTGGATGGCATCACTGACTCGATGGACGTGAGTCTGAGTGAACTCCGGGAGTTGGTCATGGACAGGGAGGCCTGGTGTGCTGCGATTCATGGGGTCACAAGGAGTCGGACACGACTGAGTGACTGAACTGAACTGAACTGATCCTGCCTACAGCCTTTTGTTGGCTTACAGAGTAGAATCTAGTCTTCTTGCCTTCTATACTAGACCCTTCCTGGCTTGTTCTTTGCTATCCCTCCAGCCTCATCTCTTGAAGACTCCTATTCCTCACTTTGGGTTCCTTTGGGGAAATAAAGGCATGAGTCTAACCCCGAGTGTTTTGTAAAATAGAATAAAAAAGGTTGGACTTTTCCAAATAGATATATTTTTTTAATTACAAAAGTACAATAACCAGATTTTTCCAGTAGTCACGTATGGATGGGACAGTTGGACTGTAAAGAAAGCTGAGAACCAAAGAATTGATGCTTTTAAACTGTGGTGTTGGAGAAGACTCTTGAAAGTCCCTTGGACTGCAAGGAGATCCAACCAGTACATCCTAAAGGAGATCAGTCCTGGGTGTTCACTGGAAGGACTGATGTTAAAGCTGAAACTCCAATACTTTGGCCACCTCATGCAAAGAGCTGATTCATTTGAAAAGACCCTGATGCTGGAAAAGATTGAAGGCAGGAGGAGAAGGGGACGACGGAGGGTGAGATGACTGGATGGCATCACCGACTCAATGGACATGAGTTTGGGTGAACTCCAGGAGTTGGTGATGGATAGGAAGGCCTGGTGTGCTGCAGTCCATGGGGTTGCAAACAGTTGGACATGACTGAGTGACTGAATTGAACTGAAATGAACAATAACCAGGAACTTGTAGCACAAGGTAGCACATCTGACTCCAAAAGTACAATAATCTATTAATTTACTTATTCACCATATCAATGAGTATTTGAGGACCTACTGTGTGCTAGGCAACTCTAACAAGAAATCTGTTTCCTCTTGGGGTTGTAATACTGTTGCAGGATCCCATAAACAGATCAATGGAACTGAATGGGAAATCCAACTATGGACTTAAATATGTGAGAAGTATGTGGTATTATAAATGTGACATTCAAAAGTAGTGGAGAAACACAGATGATTCAGTATATGATATTAGGATAACGTGCTTGCTCTTTGGGAAACAAAATTAAGTTTTATTGTGCACTGCCTCACACCTTATACCAACACTTTTCTAAATAAATTAAAGGTCTAAATGTTGGGAAAAGGTGTTTGTCTTTAGCTCCATAAATTATAGTCAACCTCAATTTCTGTTCTTGTCCTCTTTTCACACCACTGGTCACAAACTCAGATGCTGACAAGGACCAGCAAGTCATTCAGATAAACGAAGTGGTCCTGCAGGAACTGGGTAAATTGGAAAGCGTTTGCACCAAGGTGAATACCTAATAAGCACAATAGCAATCATATTCATTAATAGCAGCAGCTAACATCTGTAGATCCAGGCTCTTTTCTAATTGCTTTACGTGAATTTACTAACTGAATCCTTAACAACAACTCTACATGATATGTATTGCTATTACAATACAGATAAATTGAGGCAAAGAGGAGTAAGCAACTTGCTCAAAATCACATAGTTGGTAAATGTGTAGGATCTGGAATCCAGGTAGTCTGCTTCCAGAACCTAAGGTCTTAACCCCTATATTCTAATCAGTTATTGTTCAGACACTCAGTCGTGTCCAAATGCGACCCCATGGACTACAGCATGCCAGGCTTCCCTGTCCTTCACTATGTCCCGGAGTTTACTCAAACTCTTGTCCATTGAGTTGATGATGGCATCCAACTATCTCCTCCTCTGTTGCCCCCTTCTCCTCCTGCTCCCAATCTTTCCCAACATCAGGATCTTTTCCAATGAGTCAATTCTTCCCATCGGGTTGCCCAAGTATTTGAACTTCAGCTTCAGCACCAGTTCTTCCAATGAACGTTCAGTGTTGATTTCCTTGAGGATTGACTGTTTGGATCTCCTTTCAGTCCAAGGGGCTCTGAAGGGTCTTCTCCAGTGCCACAATTTGAAAGTTATCAGTTCTTTGGTGCTCATCCTTCTTTATCATCCAACTCTTACACGCTCCGTACATGACTACTGGAAAAACCACAGCTTTGACAATATGGACCTTTGTTGGCAAAGTGATGTCTGAGGTTTTTAATATGCTGCCTAGGTTTTTTCATAGCTTTTTTTCCAAGGAGCAAGCATCTTTTAATTTCATGGCTTATAGTCACCATCCTCAGTGATTTTGGAGCCCAAGAAAATTAAGTCTGTCACTGTTTCCCAATCTATTTGCCATGCCAGTTATAAGACCAAACAAAACATATGCATATGCCAGACTTCATCCATGGGCTTCCAGTTCTCAACCCGTGCCCTGGATTATTTTATAAGGTTCACACACTCTTGTCATTTTATTGTCTGCTCTCCATTGACAGCTACACATTTTCATCTCAAACTCAACCTAAACTTGTTTCCTGAGCTCCATATTTTTTTTTTTTACACTTTTTCTGGATCCCACTTGGACCCTCAAACTTAACAGGTTTAAGGGGCTCCTCCCTTGCAGTTTACTCTCATGCCTTCTGCGCTGTCTTCCCTTCCTTGGATCTTCCCCAAGTGTCATCTTCCCAAACACACCCATTCACACATTCCTGCCTACACGTCTAGTCCCTTTCCTTCCACGGCTTATTTTTCTTCACATCACTTACAGCTACCTAACCTAACCACATATTTTTCTCATTTTGTTTGTTGTTTGTCTTTGCTAAAAGTAAGCTCCATGAAGGCAATGATTTTTTAATGGAATGAATTTATTTATTTCAGTAGAAGAGAAAGAGAAAGTGACTCCTCTGGGTCTTTGTTGCAGCACAAGTGCTTTCTTTAAATTTGGCTCATGAGCTTAGTTGCCTCGTGGCATGTAGGATCTTAGATCTCCCACCAGGGGTCAAACCTGTGTCCCCTGCATTGGCAGGCAAATTCTTAAACACTGGACAACCAGGTACATCCCAAGGCAATGATTTTTATTTATTTTGTTCATTCTTGTATATTCAGAACCTGGAATAGTGGCATTATATCAAAAGATCGAATGAATGAGGAACCCTGGTTTCCTGTTGTACAACAATGAAATTTCCTTACATTTTTACATTTCTTACATTTTTGTCTTTGAAAGGAATCCAGATTTTTCATTCTACTCTCTCTATAATATATCCAATTTTATTTTAATATTAAAAGATGTTTTATAATGTTACCCCTACTCCCCACCCAAATCTTCAAGAAAAATCAATGTTGCCTGTTATCTTGTGGCCTCCTGTTTGCTGGGCATACCATCATACCTCCCACCCCACTCTTTGTCTTGCCCTTGTTTTGGTTTTCCCACCAGTAAATGAAGAGACCAGCTGTTCCAGTGAAAGGCCTTCCAGGAGTGAGTTGCCTGCAAGTTCAGGAGCAGCTGAAGGTATGAGAGAGCATGGAATGCCTTGAAGCCAAAAGCGTTTCAAGCATCATGAACAGGCACTGAAGTCAGAGGCAAGAAGGGACCACTCCTGTATTTTTCACAAATCAAACCATCAAACCATGTTTTTCCTTTTGCTTTTTTCTTCTTTTTGCCCCTGCCTGCTTTTAAGAATGGTTTTCTTTTTTTTTTTTTTCATTTCTTCACTTTCTCTTCCATCATAAAATGATCTCACTCATTAATTTGTTTAATAAACATGCAAGGGGTGCCTTTAGGTTGCCAGGCAGTGCTCTGGGCTCCAAGGATAAAGCAGTGGACATGGTCCTATCAGGTACACACGAGAATACAGGCTGTGAAATCTGGGGGGATGGTTGCTGGGATGGGGAGCTGCAGGGGGACAGGAGGACACCTACAAGACACCCAACTCAGACTGGGGAGTTCAAGGACGTATCCCCAAAGGAAGTGATGGTTAGGCTGATATCTAAGGATGAAAACAAGCACTCAGACCTTCGGGAAGGGCCCTATCCTGATGCCTATATCCTATAAGGAACACAGGACAACCACAGTGGCAGGGAAGGGGCAGGGCAGCCAGGATTGTTATGCCCAAAGTCCGAGTCCCCAAAACTGAGAGAATAAGATGTCCACAGCAATGCAAAAGCATGAAGGGGTTTTATTGCTAGCTGGAGCTAGGGCTCCCATCTCATCCAGCGCAGTGGAGTCTTGACAAGAGCCCTGAGCTCTGAATCACAGCTACTTTTATACAGGCGGTTCTTAGTACAGCTGACGGTAATGATTGGCTGAGCCGTTGGCAGGCACGGTTTTCAAATCACACAAATCACAAAATCTCATTGGTCAAATCACACAAATCACAAAATCTCATTGGCTCGGGTTTGAATCAAAATCCCAATTCTGATTGGCTCGTGTTTGGCGCGAGCGGGACTTTCCCAGGGTGTGGTTTCCTGGAATCATGACTCAGATTTTACAAGAATCTGAATCTTGGGCTTAGTATAGCTTGTTGAGCCTGTCATGGCTCCGGTCTGGCTCTAACAAGGATGTGTGTGTGTGTGTGTGNAGCGGGACTTTCCCAGGGTGTGGTTTCCTGGAATCATGACTCAGATTTTACAAGAATCTGAATCTTGGGCTTAGTATAGCTTGTTGAGCCTGTCATGGCTCCGGTCTGGCTCTAACAAGGATGTGTGTGTGTGTGCGTGTGTGTGTGCGTGTGTGTGTGTGTGTGTGTGTGTGCGTGTGTGTGTGTGTGTGTGCAGAAGCCACTCTACGCAAGTTGCATTTGGAACCTGGCTATTTTTTCCCCGTGAGAAAGAATGGACTCAGGATCCTATAGGTATTTGAAAAATTGACACATAAAAATGAATTGGGCTTTATTCTTAGTGGCTCCAGAAGGCAGGTGATAGCCCCAGGTGAGTGTTACAGGCAAGTGGGGCTTTCACGCAGGACTATCTCCAAAACACAGTGGCTACCAAGGGAGGTTTAAGTGCCTTATCACTGGAGAGGCCAAGAAAGAGCTGGAAAGTGTGTGCAGTGATACTTGCCAGGGAACTGGGCTGAAGATCTTTGGCAGCAACTCCTGCTAGAGGTTCTGTGACTCTGGGCCATTGCCCTTTAGGAGGGGCTTTGTCGAGGGAGGCCTGGGGTGGGTTTGGATGCTGCCTTGCTCTTGGCTAACAGAGAGGTATTTCACCTGAGCCTGTCCGCAGGTGCTTCCCCGCCCCTTGCTAAGAGAATCACAGGCCAGGCTTCACGTAACTCACAGGCGAATTTGTGGAATAGATCATGGAGTAAAAGAAGTTGTGTAAAGGAGCAATGGGCTTCCCAGGTGGTACTAGTGGTAGAGAACCTGCCTGCCAATGCAGGAGACATAAGAAACGTGGCTTCAATCATGGATTGGGAAGATCCCCTGAAGGAGGGCATGGCAATCCTCTGCAGTATTCTTGCCTGGAGAATCCCCTTGACTAAGAAGCCTGGCAGGCTACTGTCCACAGGGTTGAAAAGTGCCAGACATGACTGAAGTGACTTCAAAGGCACAGCACAAAGGAGCAAGGGACCAGCTCAGAGCAATACAATGGGACACAATGGAGTGGAGTGAAGAACCCTGTCTGAAGTTAGTGGCCTTGCGTTCTAGTCCATGTTCTGCCCTGGGCCATACGGAGTGTCTTTAGGCCCACTGTTTCCTTCTCTGAGCCTTTGTTTGCTCCTTTGTGAAGTTAGAAGGCCCACTCGAGCTCTAACATTGTAGGGATCCATGACCATCATCCTGTAATGACCATTTCAGTAGCTGATAACTGGGAGGGGAAAAGAGCATTCACTCATTCATTCACTCACTCATTCTATAAGTACTTGTCAAGGTTTCCCACGGGCTTAGTGCCCAGAGAAGGAGCCAGATGCAAACAAGAAGATGACTGAGATGGTCCATCAGAAGACAGGCACAGATGTTCTCTGCAGCCTGTTTGCCATGAAAGCAATTAAAAATCCATCAGTGGGAGAATGCCAAGTAATGAGTCTTATTCACAGGAAAGAATAAAATTCTTCACTTTAAGGAATAAACTAGGTCTCTCTATACCAAATGGGTAGACCTCAAAAAAAAAAAAAAAGAGTGGGAAAGGCAAGATGCACAATGTAAGTTTGGCTAATAAGTGGCAGATACCATTTGTAGGTCCCTTCTCTTGATATAATTTTGTGCTGGTTTCCACAGCAAACTGTGCAGCCCGTGTGCTTTGGAAGAGGCAACTCTCCCTTCCTCTCACAGGGTGGACGTGAAGCAGACAACGCTGACCAATAGAATCCCACCCCCGACCGTTGTGTGATTCAGGGATAGTTATGTGGACCAGTTTGGCCACGAGAAGTGAAGAGAAGTTTGTCAGGTCTTCTGGGGAAGAATCTTCCTCTGTCTTCTTGGAGCACTTCCTAACTGACTCCTTCTCTCCCAGGATAGGCACAAGGAGGTATGCAGTCCTGGGGTGGCTGGCAATCATGTTACAGTCTGAAGGGGAGCCCGTCCTGGACTGGAACTGGAGTCAGGGAAAGAGCCAGGAGACAAAGGAGGCGGGGTCCTTAAGGACACTGTTGAGCTGATTAATCACCCTGGCTCTCCTCCTTGCCACTAAAGTTTTCAGCTATGGGGGCTAGTTCATGCATGTGCTAAGTCACTTCAGCGGTGTCCGACTCTTTGTGACCCTGGGGACTGCAGCTGCCAGGCTCCTCTGCCAGGATCTTCTGTCCATGGGACACTCCAGGCAAGAGTACTGGAGTGGGTTGCCATGCCCTCCTCTAGGGGATCTTCCTAACCCAGGGACCAAACCAGCGTCTCTTACATCTCCTGCATTAGTAGGTGGGTTCTTTACCACTAGCACCACCTGGGAAGCTCATGGGAGCTAGTAAATCCTCTAACATTTAAGTCAGAGTGGGGCTTTCTGTGTTTGCATTTCAAAGGACCACTATTTGTGTAAATTAAACAGCACATACAAAAAGTACTGGCTATTTTTCAAGGATCTGTACGTGAAGAAGTAAAAATACAAAGCAAGGACTAGAAGCATACGTCCTCCATCCGTGATGTGGCTGACTCTACTGGATGCTACGGGAGGAGCAATGAGAAACAGGTTCAGGAGTGGAAGACAATTTAGCATTTATGGAGCACTGACTGTATGCCACACAGGCACTGTAATGAGACCCTTACGTGTATTAACTTACTGAATTTTCATGACAACAAACCGCAGCCATTTTACAGACGGAAACTAAGGCACAGAGGGTGATGCCACTTGCCCATGGTTGCCTGGCTTATAAGTGGCAGAACTGGCACTTAAACCAGAGACTCAAGCTTCAGAGTCACTTATGAGCTTTATAGTCTCCGATAACTATGCTAAGGTGACATCAGCTTTATCTATCCACATTTTTTTGCCTTAAAGAAAGTGAAGCACAACCATATGCCCTGGTGGGGGGATATCCACAGGATGGTCTTATTATTCCCTGTCTTTTTGTGTGATTTTGAAATTTTACTGCCTGAGCCACTTCCCTGGTGGCTCAGGCCATAAAAAATCTGCCTGCAGTGCAAGAGACCCAGGTTTGACGATTCCTAGGTTGGGAAGACCCTTTGTAGAAGGGAATGGCAACTGACCCCAGTATTCTTGCCTGGAGAATTCCATGAACAAAGGAACCTGGTGGGCTCTAGTCCATGGGGTTACAAAGAGTCAGACATAACTGGGCAGCTAAACACAAAGGAAAAATTAAAGCTGGAAACAGCTCCTGTTCTCAGGTTCTCAGTTTGCTGGATGCGTGGCTGCAGCCCAGGTTAGGTGCTGGGAGGCAGGCTGAGACGGTGCTATGGGGAGGAATAAAGAAGAGTCACATCATGCTTGGGTGAACTTGAAAGCTTTGGGGGCAGCTGTATCGTTAGAAGCTGGTCCCAGAAATGAGATCCAAATCAAGTTTGGGTGTGCTGTGTTGAGGGGCAAGCAAGCCACCAGGCAAAGAGGAGGGAAGCGCAGGACCAGAGGAGCCCACTGGGATGGGGCTGAGGACACACGATGTGGGCAGTGGGAGTGTTGCTAGAATGAGCTGAGGTCAGGTGGTAGCGGGCTTGTCCTCCATTCCCCCCAGCTCCCCGCCCCCCAAAGGGTGGCCTTTTGTTCAGAGGGGGCCGGCTGGGGGATCTGGCGCTTGCCTCCTCTCCATCCTTGCCGTTCTCACGAGGTACCCATCTGGTTGTTTTCACTACATCTCCAGATGTTCGCTGGGTTCCTGCCGTGAATTATCTGCTGACCCAGCAGTAGCCCTTCCCGGAGCACCCGGGGTGTATTCAATGTAAAACATACAACCACATTTAAACTGGCGAGACCTTGTCTGCCTGGGAGGCCGTCCTCAGACTGGTCTGCGTAGACTCTATTCTGGGCTCTGAGCCTGCTGAGGGTCACCTGCATAGAAGCATCCTGGGGCCATCCACGACGGCTCCTGACAGCCGCGGGAGGGACGCAGATGCAGGCTAGCATGTAATTAGTCCCAGGAACGCAGCTCTCTGATCACTTTCCCCCAAGAACGTGCCTCTCTGGCTGAGAGGCAGATAATGGACAATCACAGAAGATCCTTGATTATGGCTTGATTGAGCTTATGGGAGCTCCAGACGGCTAATGCAATTGTGGCTTCCAAACTGTTCAGTGGAGGGCATTTCCATATGGACAGGGAATTAAATAAAGCTGTCCTGAACACTTTCCTGAGCTTGTGCCTCAGCCGGATACAATCTTCTGCTTCAAGTGACCTTGACAGAGACTAAGGGGAGTGGTCATGACCCAGGACAAGAAGGCCAGCTTCATCCTTAATTACTGTCACATTTCTCCGTAAGGGCTCCTGACCCGCCTGGCATTAGCTTTTTGCTCCCTTTCCTGGAGCCAGAGATCCACTCCCTGCTTTCAGCCCTGAGTCGGCATCACAGTTCCAGGCCTGGTGTCTCTTCCAAACATCTTAACTTTCAGCAACCAGGGAATCATCCCGGACCTGCTTTCCACAGAGCAATGATGAGCCCAGGGCAAAGCAGGAGCTGCAGCATAGGTCTCTCAGGGCAGGGCCCCTCGGGTTGGTCCCAGATCTGCTCTGACCCACATTTTGACCAGTCCTTCCCCTTTCTGGACCTCAGGGTCTCATCCTCAACATAAGGTTAGATGATCTGTGTGTGTGTGTGTGTGTGTGTGTGCGCGCGCTCCATCGCTCAGTTTTTCCATCTCTGTGACCCCATGGACTGTAGCCTGCCAGGTTCCTCCATCCATGGGATTTCCAGACAAGAGTACTGGAGTGGGTTGCCATTTCCTCCTCTGGGGATCTTCCCGACCCAGGGATCAAACCTGCGCCTCTGCCTCTGCTGAAATGACAGGCAGATTCTCTACCACTGAGCCACCTGGAATGACCCAGGTGATCTCTAAAGTCTAGGAATTAAATGCATTACCTTCACCTACCAAAGCAGTAATGTAAGTGAAATATGATGCTGAATTTGCTTTCAAGACAACATCTGCTGTCTTGAAATATTAGCAAAAGTACCAAAGGGGGAGGCCATAGCAGCCAGGTACCCTCTCTGGAGGCTTCCAGAAAGAAAGTGTGACTGGTCCCCAGTCTTTTCCTCATCATCCACCTCAGTCCATATAGAAGGATTGAAGGAGAGAATTTGGAAGTGTAGTGAGCTGTTGGCTTAGTGAGGAGAGCTGTTCCAGGCGCCCTCTGCCCTGTGGCAAAGATGCGGGGATGTCCTCCTGTCCAAAGCCAAGTGGCAGCAATTCCAAGGGAATTACTCAGAGCCTGAGATGCCAGCAGTGGTGAACATGCGCATCTCACACACCAGCTGGATAACTGCTGAGCGGCAGAAACTTCCAGGACTACCTGGTGATGCCCGGAAGTGGAGCACAGTGGGAGATCTTTGGAGAGCTTGGTCTTCATCCTCGGGTACGTATGGAAACCTGTGCCTGGAGAACTGTGCTGGCAAATGGTGACAGGAGTCATCTGTGAGGCCAAAAGTAGGACAATGGATGGCCAGCCTGCACGTCACTGTTGAACATGGCAAGAACACACTGGTATCTCAAGAGGGAGGCGGGTGCTCTGGAGGTAACTGAGGTTAAGTTGTATCAGTGGTGAAGACACTCGGTCTTCTAGGAAAGGCGATTCCCTCAATAGAGGTCCTGGGGTGGGAGGAGGAGGACAAGAGCTCAAGCCAGAGGTCACACTGCTCACGTCAAGAGACTGTTCAGGATGGAAATGCCAGAAGGAACCTCCCAGTGAGAGATGCAGCACCCAGAGTCCCGTCACAGCAAGGGCATCAGCGCCAACAGCACTGTCTGAGAGGCAATTATAGGACCAGTTAGGTTAAAGACTTCTTCTCTTTTCTTCTAATCTGTCTCGATTCTGGAGTAGCCAAAAGCAGCAGAGAGGTGAGAATGAGAAAGGGAAGAGCGTGGAAGGAGGAAGAGGAAGGAGAGACCACGCCTCCTCCTTATGGCCAGTGGACCACACCCCTCCTCCGTGGTCAGTAGACCACACCCCTCTTCCACAATCAGTGGACCACACCCCTTACCCACAGCTGATGGACCACACCCCTTCTCCGTGGTCAGCAGACCACACCCCTTGTCTGTGCCTAGTGGACCATATCCCTCTTCCGTGGCAAGTGAACCTCACCTCTCCCCCATGGTCAGTGGACCGACCCTCTTCTCCATGATCAGCAGGTCACATCCCTTTTCTGTGGCAGTAGGCCACACCCCTCCTCTGTGGTCAATGGACCACACCCCTTCTCCACAGTCAGTAGATCACACCCCTTTCTCAGGCCCAGGGATGAGTCCTGAGCTGGATGAAAGAAAGCGGCGTTGAATCACCAAATTTCAATTTGGCAGGTTTTGACTTGGATAGCCTCGGACTCTTTAATACCTGAAAATAAGCCTTAATTATTAAACAGAATGTTCTCATGACTATAAGGGAGAGGACAGCTCTGAGTTCTGCCAGAGATGGTGTCAGAGGACAAGGGGAAATCAGAAACAGCATGTTTAAAGGCAATGGTTAGAGAAAAATAAAGCCCTTTCTTATTTCTACGCCATCAGTTTCAGACTGCTTAATATGCAACCTTCATAACTAATTCTCTGGTTTAATCTGTTACTGTGTTTAGTTTGGTTTAGTACGGTAAATGAAAAGGTGAAATGCACTGGAGTCACACCTTTAGCTGAGCAAATACTATCTCCGAAGTGCAAGCCACATTTCCTTGGCCCTAGTCGGCCTTTCCTGGCACCCTAGAGAGCTAGAGGGCTCTTTCTCACCCCCACAGTCCATCAGGTGCTGTCCACCATCCCTCTCCCCAACTGGATTGCATTTCTGCATTAGGCCTGTCTTTCTCTAGACATTGTGCTCCCCAAGATCAGAGGCTGAATCTCTAATGGTTAGTCTAGAGTAACTCTCAACAGAGCAGTTGACAAGTATGTTTCTGCCTCTGGTCTTACCTCCCTGCCCAGTCCAGAGTCGGCAGCCTCAGTTTTCTCTTCTGTAAAATGGAACACTGAACTAGATGCTTTTGTGGGTCCTTCTAAGCCCAGAAAACTTGGATTAACAGAATGGGGTTTTCTGTTTATTCCTACCCTGGGAAATGTTCTGATAACCAGCTGTTGGGTGTTCAGTGCTGGACTTTTTTGAGGGCAAGGTCCAAAAGGGCCATAGGGACAACTCACCCCTTTGCTGGTCATATATGATGCAATGTTTTGCCTTGGGGTGTGACAGGACGTACCCTCCTGACTCACTCTATAAGCAAAAGGGAAGCCTGTTGTTAGGGGCCTCTGATTTGAAGTTCACTAGGACCACAGTCCCTGGGAGAGAGGAAAAACAAGCTGGACTCCAGCCCAAGAGGTTTTAATATGCTGCATGTGAGCTCAGTCGCTTCAGTCATGTTTGACTCTTAGTGACCCTATAGACCATGGATCATGAGGCTCCACTGTCCATGGGACTCTCCAGGCAAGAATACTGGAGTGGGTTGCCATGCTCCCTCCAGGGGATCTTCCTGACCCAGGGATCAAATCCACATCTCTTACGTCTCCTGCACTGGCAAGCAGGTACTTGCTAGTACCACCTGAGAAGCCCCGTTTTAACATGGTACACACAACTATATAAGTAGCTCAAGCCCAGGAAGCACAGCATTAGTGCAGCTGAAAACCAGGAAAGAGGGTCTAGGTCTGATTCACCAACAACACTGATGCCTAGTCCCAGGTACTGGCTGGAGTTTAAGTTGCTGCTGCCTGGGCTCAGGATTAGGGCTCTTAAAGGGAGGCAGGGATGCTGAGGGTACAAGTGAGGATTAGGGGGGCCATTAAATTACAAGGTGGCTTTCCCTGGTGGGTCAAATGGTAAAGCATCTGCTTGCAATGTGGAAGACCCTGGTTCAGTCCCTGGGTCAGGAAAATCCCTAGGAGAAGGAAATGGCAACCCACTCCAGCACTTGTGCATGGAAAATCCCATGGACCGAGGAGCCTGGTAGGTTACAGTCCATGGGGTCACAAAGACTTGGACACAAGTGAGTGACTTCACTTTTTTCTAAATTGCAAGGGAGGCCCAGAGCTTGGAAGCTCCTCAAACTGGCTTCTCAGATTTCCCTACTGCTTTGTTTGTGGTTTGTATGTCAGCACTGTGTGCTGTAAATGAGTAAGCACTGGGGCTTGTGTATATTTGTCCACAAAAGCACCAAGCTTGTACAAAGGGGACGGAGCAGGGGTTGCCTGTGATGTTGGATCTGGAATATTTCCAGGAGGTTGGGAGGTCCTCTAGGGTGCTCTAGCTGTGCTGAGAGAACATCACGATACTGAGGATGAACCAGATAGAGGTTTTTTTTTTAAATTGGAATATAATTGCTTTACTACATTGTGTTAGTTTCTGCTGTACAACAGTGTGAATAAGCTATAAGTATACTTATATCCCCTCCATCTTGAGCCTCCCTTCCACCCCACCATCCGACCCCTCTAGGTCATCACAGAGCACTGAGCTGAGCTCCCTGTTCCACGCAGCAGCGTCCCACTAGCTAGAGATAGAGGGGTTTTGTGAGCCTTAAAGCTGTGGAATTCTGAGCCCCCTCAACCTTCTCAATAGACACATATATGAGTGCATTTCTATAATTAGAACAGGCATGGCAGCTGATCATTTTGGGTCACAAGGCCCTCCTGTGCTTCCATCTCCTTGCCTACGGACAGGATGTATACTACCCGTACCATCCCCAGGGTCTCTGCCTCTCGGGAGAACTCTTAGCAGGGAGAATTCTGTGCCTGGGAGGAAGACTGGGGTCAAGAGGGGAGGGAGAGACAGCAGAGCTGTCATCTAGACCCCGACCATCTCCTTGGGGCTGTTTGACTTATAAGAAATGTGACTTTGCAGAGAAATTCAAACCCCGACCGGTGGGACAGCTGGCTGCAGTCCCTTCCCACTCAGCGATGACTCAGGCAGGCCAGCCCTACTGGAGGCAGGTAGCTGTTTCATGGCTTGCTTCAAGAATGCTGTATATCCTGGTCTGATTCCTTTAGGGTCTAACCTAAGACCTTGTAGGAATGCACCAGTGATTCTAAGCCAGGCTTCCTGGGGTGCCTTGGGCATCCTCATTTTATCCTGGTGACAGGAGGTGGCTGTTTCAGCAGAAAAAGTTATCACAGTGACTAGGCTGGGCCAACACAAGGGAGAAATGTTCTACTTTCCAACAAAAGTAATCTCTGAAGTGTCTTCATCCTTTTAGGGTTTTAATTATGAAATGAAGCAAATTTATGGGAGAAAAATAAACAGTGATCTTCAGTTTTATTTAGGGCTTGTTTTCGATGGCCAGGAATAACCCTCATCAAGCCATCACAAACACAGAGGGTAGCGTTGGGAGTACACCTGCAGTGAGATAGATGAACTCAAAAGTAGAATTCTGACAGGGACCCACTGCTGACTGCTCAGCCTCTCTGCAGCTGGACGGGGGAGGGAGTTGTAAGTTGAGGGTGTCTCTGGGGGGTCCCAGAGGCAGGTGTCCACGGGCCTTCTCTGCCATATCATTGTGGCCCACTGTTGTGGGTTCAGCTGTGTCTCCGCAAAAGGGAGGCTGAAGTCCGACCTGACGCTCCCACCTGCCCTGGTATCTAGGGATGTACCCTTATTTGGAAATGGAGTCTTTGCTGATGTCAGCAAGGAAAAATGGGTTCATGCCGAATTTGGTTGGGCCCAAAATGTAATCCCTGGTGTCCTTAAAAGAAGAGTCAGAGTGACACGCATCACACGTGGAGGTCCTGTGAAGACAGACGGAAATCGGAAAGGTGCAGTCCAGGTCAAGGAACGCTAGGGTCACCAGCAGCCCCCGGCAGCGAGAAGCACAGAAGGATTCTTCCCACCAGCCATCTGGGCGAACCTGGCCCCGCTGACACCTTGATCTTGGAATTCCACCCTCCAGAACTGTGAGAGAATAAAAGTTCTGTTTCTTAAAGACGGCTGCTTTGTGGCACTTTATAACAGCTTTCCTAGGAAACAGATACACCCAGGTACCCACATGGGCCTTCTAGCAGCTAGCAGCCAGCATCCTCTTCCTTTGTTTCCTGCTCAAGTTCTTGATACAAAAGTAAACTGGCTCTAGGCATCTTCTGTGACTGTCCTGAGGTCCATTAGCTCTTGATGGTTCAGGGGTGCCCTGGGCCAGTCAATTGTAACCCGATGTGTTGGGGTCACATGGAATACAGTAGGGCTCCTTAAGCCCAAAAGGCCAGAGATGTCCAGTCTCCTAAAGCATGTCCATCAACCTCAGGGGCCTGGCTCCAGAGCCCTTCTGAACACAGATAGGGCCTGAAGGGAGTTTTCTGTGGTGCTGTGTGTGCTCTGCTCTGAGAGACCTTTTGCCTTCTCCCCTTTCTCTCTCTGTATATCAATCTAGGTCCTACTTTTCATTGCTAATGGCTGGGGAGAAAAGTAGATCATTTTTACTAATGGAGTTTCTATGGAAAATACAGGGACTTGGGTCCTGGATTCAGATTTCCAAGTCTTGAGTTTAAAGCTCGATTTTGGTACTTACTGGGTAAACTTTTCCACCTCACTGAGTTTCCGTATCCATCCTGTGAAATGAAGTCAATGCCATGGACCTGTTTAGAATGCAATCAGATAAGAACGTGGATGTGAATGTTCTTTGATCTGGTGGAAGCTCCCATCCCAATCAGAATCCTGCAAGTGAGAAGCAGCTCCCCAGTCCAGGTTGGGTCCAGTGCAGAATCCAGGACTTGCAGACCGAGCGGCAGGCTCAGGGATGGGGTGCTTGCTGGCCACCTGCTTTTCCTTTGTCTTTTTCGATAATGCTAATTTGGTTACTCTTAGTAACAGCTATTCCCCATTACTATTACTCATTGCAGGCTCTGAATCATTCTGATGGATACAACCTGACATCAACCAATTTGCCTAATTCATCACCTTTGCATTTCTTTAATACTAAAGGCAAAGTAGGAAGCTTTTCCAACTGGCTTTGCAGTTTTCTTTTCTCCTCTATTCCTGCATCCATGGGGGGTGCAGAGGCTTCCTTCAAAAGGCTCTTGTATGGAGAAATCCACTGACTAGTCCCTGTGTGGCCTCAATCAACAGCAGAGTGACCACGGCTTTGCTGTATCCTTGACTCTCAGCTCCCAGGGCAGTTGGGCAGTCATTCGTTTATCTGTCTGTGTTAAGCCCAGTCCAGCTGGGTCTGACTGCAGTCCTAGCTGCCTTGCGCTCATGCAAGTTTCGGTATGGCCTAAAGGTTGGCACTCTGGTTCCATGGCTCAGCCCAGATTCTCCCCAGCTCCAGTTGTGAAAGGTCCTAGATGGACTCATCCTTTCAAACCCAGCCCTGCCATCTTCTCCACGGAGGAATAATTCTCCTCCCCTATCCCTTCTCCTGTTCCTTCAATAGGAACTTTAATTCTTTATTTCACACTACAAACAATAGTGTTCACTGTAACAAAATCAAACAATACGGAAATATATAAGGAAAAGTTTTATTTTCTTTTCTCTCTTTTCTCTCTCTCTTGTTTCACCCTCACCTTTGCATTCCCCTTGGATAACCAATGTTTTGTTTTGTCCGCATCTTCCAGTGCCTTCCATTGCATACCCACACTGACCTATTCATCCTTATATTCACATACATAAAGCGTTTTTTCCTTAGTTTTTTTTTTCTTTTTACTTTGGCTGCATCGAGTCTTCACTGCAGCACACCAGCTCCACAGCACGTGGACTCAGTAATTACAGTGTGAGGGCTTTGCTGACCCGAAGCATGTTCCCCTACCAGGGATTGAACCCAAGTCCCCGGCATAAGAAAGCAGATGATTAGCGACTGGACCACCAGGGAAATCCTTCTCTTAATTTTTAAATGGGATCTTACTACATATACACACAATTACCTTTTCTTTTTAACTTGGCAATATATTGTGAATATTCCTTCATGCCAGTTCACATATATATAATTAATTTTAATGGCTTTATTATGTTCTATACATTTATTCACCCCTTGTTTTTTGTTCTGCAATCTTTGGACACATATCTTTTTTTTTTCCTCTATAGAAAAATCTCAAATGTGTGACTTCTGGGTCAAGGCTGTGACATACTTAATTCCTGCAGTTACTACCAGATAGGGTGTAGTGACAATATGGAGATGTCTGTTTCCTCACACTTTCACCAGCTTTTCGAGGTTATGAGTAAATAGTTTCCATTTGTGCCTATCTGCTGACTGACAAGTGGCATTTTATTGCTCTAACTTGTATTTCCCTAAATACTAGTGAGTTGGAACATCTTTTTATATTTATTGGCCCTTCGTATTTCTTTTCCTGTGAATTTCTGTCCAAGTCTTTTGTCCATTTTTAATTGTATCTTTTAACATTGTATGCCTGATATTACAGTTATCTTTGTATCTGTCCAACATTCCCCATAATAAGAGCTAACATTTACATAGCGTATAAAGTACTTTTTGCATGCATTAGCTCTTTATGTCCTTGCTATGATTTTATGAGATGTCTGTGATTATCCTCACTTTGAGGAAACCAAAGCTCAGAGATCTGCTCAAGATACTTGGGCTTTCAGTGGCAGGACTGAGACCCCCAACAACCTTCCACAGCACTACCTGAAAGATCCATGGGTGACTTATTCTTCCATAGGGTGCCTTGCATAGGCCTTATACCAGGGAATAGTTGCAGAATGGGTAGGGAGACATGTGATGGATGGATTGATGGGGGAATTGGTAGAGAAACTCAAGGATACATGAAAAGATGGAGAGTTGGCTCAATTTTCCAATTTAATCACTTCACCCCACCCTCATGTTTGTTTCCTGAATCCCTGCTAAGAGACATCCTTCTCAACCTTCATTATCATTGCCAGGCATGGTCTTCTGGACCTTTCTGTATTTCTTGACTTTCCCTCAAATAGTGAAGTATCTCTGACCCACACATGGAAAACAGCCCCTTGCCTCAGGTAGACATCATTTCAAAAGTGTCACAGAAAGGAAAGGCATAACACAGCAATTCTCAACTAAAGCTGAAATTGCATCCCCTTTGGCCGTGTCTTGGAGACATTTCTGGTGTCACAACTGGAAGAGAAGCTGCTTCTAACACCAGTGGGTTGAAGCCAGGCATGCTGCTAAACACCCTCCAATGCACAAGACAGTACCCACAAAAAGAATTATTCTGCCCCAAATATCAATAGTACTGCCCTTGAAGACCCCTGGCTTCAAGTCACAGCAAGCCGAGAAGCCATGTGATGAAAGGGAACGATAGAGGATTTGCAAACTCAAGGGACTCGGCTTTGAGTGTTAAGGTGCCTGCACCTCAGCTGTATGATCTTGGACGAGTCACGTAGCCTCTCTCTAAGCCTTCCTTTTCTCAGATGACAGATGGGGATAATTATATCTTCCTTGAGAAGGGATTGGGAAAATGCAGCAGAATGACAAATGTGAAAGGGTGCCAGGTAAGGTCATGAGGAAGTTGATAAAGAATCTGCCTGCAATGCAGGAGACCCTGATTTAATTCCTGGGTCAGGAAGATCCACTGGGGAAGGGATAGGCTACCCACTCTAGTATTCTTGGGGTTCCCTGGTGGCTCAGCTGGTAAAGAATCCACTTGCAATGCAGGAGACCTGGTTTCGATCCCTGGGTTGGGAAAATCCCCTGGAGAAGGAAAAGGCTACCCACTTCAGTATTCTGGCCTGGAGAATTCCATGGACTGTATACTGCATGGGTCGCAAAGAGCAAGTTTGGGGTGGCTTGGCTTCTACTCTCTGGGTTTCTGGACTGACTGTGTGTGGGGTCTTCGGATGTAAAAATGCAGGTGTTTGTGGTTTAGAGTCCAAAAGGCGAGCTGAATGCTAATCTCTCGGTGTCCTTGTTTGCTCCTCTGGAAACTTCACGGGTGGACAGCTAATCAATGGGCGGAAATGATGACTCCTGCATTGTGCACATGCCGACTGGCAGCCCGTGGCTGAAGCCTGGCCTCGGGTAAACGTGCTCTTCTTCTTGAAGGAAGGCTGAGCCAGGAATGGAGGTGGAATTCCGAGTCCTGGGTCTGGTTGGCTGGGAGCAAAATCTGATGCATTCGGGGCATAGGACAAGGTGGCAAAGGAAAGAGGGTCAGATGAGGAAGAGTCGAAATTAGGGCCTGGAAAATCAAGAAGAACTAAAAGGGGAAAGAGAAAGGAAAGTAGGAAAAGATCTTGAGGAATTTTGGAGCCTGAAAAAGATCCTCAAAAAGGCATTTTACACTCTTAGTCTTGGGATGGGAAATGATTTTTCTAATCAGCCCTTTCCACCTCATCTCAACTCTGACCTCATCCTCACAGCTGACAACATTTCTTAACCCAGACTGCAATCTCTTCTCTATCCCAACCCAGGCCCTGTCCTCTGGTCTCTTT
>SJYV01010844.1:24821-51796 GCA_006410875.1 Neotragus pygmaeus | reverse complement strand
ATGCCTGATATTACAGTTATCTTTGTATCTGTCCAACATTCCCCATAATAAGAGCTAACATTTACATAGCGTATAAAGTACTTTTTGCATGCATTAGCTCTTTATGTCCTTGCTATGATTTTATGAGATGTCTGTGATTATCCTCACTTTGAGGAAACCAAAGCTCAGAGATCTGCTCAAGATACTTGGGCTTTCAGTGGCAGGACTGAGACCCCCAACAACCTTCCACAGCACTACCTGAAAGATCCATGGGTGACTTATTCTTCCATAGGGTGCCTTGCATAGGCCTTATACCAGGGAATAGTTGCAGAATGGGTAGGGAGACATGTGATGGATGGATTGATGGGGGAATTGGTAGAGAAACTCAAGGATACATGAAAAGATGGAGAGTTGGCTCAATTTTCCAATTTAATCACTTCACCCCACCCTCATGTTTGTTTCCTGAATCCCTGCTAAGAGACATCCTTCTCAACCTTCATTATCATTGCCAGGCATGGTCTTCTGGACCTTTCTGTATTTCTTGACTTTCCCTCAAATAGTGAAGTATCTCTGACCCACACATGGAAAACAGCCCCTTGCCTCAGGTAGACATCATTTCAAAAGTGTCACAGAAAGGAAAGGCATAACACAGCAATTCTCAACTAAAGCTGAAATTGCATCCCCTTTGGCCGTGTCTTGGAGACATTTCTGGTGTCACAACTGGAAGAGAAGCTGCTTCTAACACCAGTGGGTTGAAGCCAGGCATGCTGCTAAACACCCTCCAATGCACAAGACAGTACCCACAAAAAGAATTATTCTGCCCCAAATATCAATAGTACTGCCCTTGAAGACCCCTGGCTTCAAGTCACAGCAAGCCGAGAAGCCATGTGATGAAAGGGAACGATAGAGGATTTGCAAACTCAAGGGACTCGGCTTTGAGTGTTAAGGTGCCTGCACCTCAGCTGTATGATCTTGGACGAGTCACGTAGCCTCTCTCTAAGCCTTCCTTTTCTCAGATGACAGATGGGGATAATTATATCTTCCTTGAGAAGGGATTGGGAAAATGCAGCAGAATGACAAATGTGAAAGGGTGCCAGGTAAGGTCATGAGGAAGTTGATAAAGAATCTGCCTGCAATGCAGGAGACCCTGATTTAATTCCTGGGTCAGGAAGATCCACTGGGGAAGGGATAGGCTACCCACTCTAGTATTCTTGGGGTTCCCTGGTGGCTCAGCTGGTAAAGAATCCACTTGCAATGCAGGAGACCTGGTTTCGATCCCTGGGTTGGGAAAATCCCCTGGAGAAGGAAAAGGCTACCCACTTCAGTATTCTGGCCTGGAGAATTCCATGGACTGTATACTGCATGGGTCGCAAAGAGCAAGTTTGGGGTGGCTTGGCTTCTACTCTCTGGGTTTCTGGACTGACTGTGTGTGGGGTCTTCGGATGTAAAAATGCAGGTATTTGTGGTTTAGAGTCCAAAAGGCGAGCTGAATGCTAATCTCTCGGTGTCCTTGTTTGCTCCTCTGGAAACTTCACGGGTGGACAGCTAATCAATGGGCGGAAATGATGACTCCTGCATTGTGCACATGCCGACTGGCAGCCCGTGGCTGAAGCCTGGCCTCGGGTAAACGTGCTCTTCTTCTTGAAGGAAGGCTGAGCCAGGAATGGAGGTGGAATTCCGAGTCCTGGGTCTGGTTGGCTGGGAGCAAAATCTGATGCATTCGGGGCATAGGACAAGGTGGCAAAGGAAAGAGGGTCAGATGAGGAAGAGTCGAAATTAGGGCCTGGAAAATCAAGAAGAACTAAAAGGGGAAAGAGAAAGGAAAGTAGGAAAAGATCTTGAGGAATTTTGGAGCCTGAAAAAGATCCTCAAAAAGGCATTTTACACTCTTAGTCTTGGGATGGGAAATGATTTTTCTAATCAGCCCTTTCCACCTCATCTCAACTCTGACCTCATCCTCACAGCTGACAACATTTCTTAACCCAGACTGCAATCTCTTCTCTATCCCAACCCAGGCCCTGTCCTCTGGTCTCTTTTGCCCCCATGCCCAGATTGCCAGGTCTTCCTTCAACCTCTCAGCTCTGACTAGAGTCCCATCCACCACCCTTGGCTCCATCCATCATGTTGATTTTGGTAAGGAAAGAGAAAGGATGAGGGCAGAGGAGAGAAGCTGGTTGCTTCTGAACACAGGGAATCAAAACTCCCCAGCTGACTTCCAGCTTATTCTGCCCCAAGGACCGGAAGGATAGTCTTTTCCTTAATATATTTGGAGCTAGACTCAGCCTATGCACAAAGGCACATGTTCTGTTTGGGGTCATAAATGGTGGTTCATGAGCATCTTTCTAGAGTTTCTGGAATTCACAGCTTGAATGCACTTAGGACTCATGCCCTAAGCCAGGTTCTGCATCTTCCCAGCATGATTGACCCCAAATCCATTGGCCTTCTTGCGTTTCTAGAACTCTTGGGTTAGGATTGCCCTCAGCTCAGTAAGAAGCTTCTATTGGGGGTGGAGGAGAGGAACAGATAAAGTCAAGGATGTCAGGTTAGCTTGTAAGGTGATTCAGACCCTAGTTCTGGGAAGGAAAAACCCTAGGAAATTCCTTAATCAGTGTTTCTTATTCAGCAGTAGTAGCAGGCGGGGTAGAAGGGACACAGACCGCCTGTCTCCCTATGTGGGGACCAGCCCCGGGGAGAGTCAGGGCTGCCTCCAGCCTGTCTGGGTGGGGTGGGGATTGCGGGGCTGGTGTGGCAGCTGTGGGCTGCATGGAGGCCTGTCAGGGAGGAATGATTAATGAACAGCCGCACCAGCTGAGGCTAACCTTTGGAGAGCCGGGCAGGACATCTGCAGAACTGTCAGCGCTCTGACAAGGACAGAGCTGAACAACCAATTATGCCGCCATCACTAAGGTGGGCTGTCACTTTAATCCCAGCCATTCACTTAGGCAAGGACAGGGAAATTTCTCCTCTGTGGAGGAGTATGCCTTGACCACCTTAACCATTTCAGGACAGGGCAAGGGCCCTTGATGGAAGCTGCCCCAGCAGCTGCTCTTGATAATTTTTCCCCTTTCTGGGCTTTTCCCCTGGTTTCCAGTCTCTCTTTCCTACCAGCCATGGAAACAGAATTCCAAAACCACATGGATTCCTCCCATTCCATTCTGCTGCTTTGCAGGGTTTGCAGGATAAAGTCTGAATTCCTTAACCTGGCATCAAAACTCTTCATGCCATGGTTCACTCCATCATTTTCTAATGAGCAATTACCTATTGAGAATTTGGTATGTAGTAGGCAGCCTGCTCTCTCATGAGCAGAGTAATTAAACACAAGAGAGTTCTTACCCTTTAGAAGCTTGTGATCTCAGAATAGAGGCAGATAAGTAAGTCCTTGAGTAGAGCATAAGATCTCTCATAGAGGTAGTAATAGAAAGCTGTGGGGAGTCAGAGGAGACACTGCGGCTGGATTGGTGGGGCAGAGGGGCAGGGATAATCCTGGGCTTTATCTAAAGCACTGAGCACACATTTGTCAGACAGAAAGGTAGGGAAAGGACCAAGACACAAAGGTAAAAAATTCATGAATTCCAGCAATGGCAAGTAATTCCATGTGTCTAGAATGCCAGGTACGTGAGAAGCAGTTGATAAGCCTGGAAGAGTGAGGACCAAGTGGTGAAGGGCTTTGAAGGCCAGGAAAAGTAATTTAGGCTTTATCCTGTCTTTTGGAGCAGATTTGGAAAAATGCCCTCCTACCTATGTTTTTGACATTCTCTATAACTTTATCTTACCATATATCTTGGTTTCCAACCACAATGGAATGGACTTTTTGTCGTTTCCTGACCTTACCATATTTTCATACACCTATGTTTCTGCTCTTGCAATTTTCTCAATCTGAAATGTCCTTCCCCCATTCTTTGCTGTAAAGCTGGGAACTGTGTTTAGCTGCTGCTAACAGAGGCCCCAAAGAAGTGTAGCTTAAGCAAAATGAAGGCTTACTTTTCTTTCATGTAACATGAAGTTTACGGACAAATAATTCAGCAGGAAGACCACAGTATCATCAGGTTACCCAGGATCTTTCCAGTTTTCTATCGCATCATCCTTAGTGTATAGCTTCCAACCTCAAAATCATCTCATGGTCACACGGTGGATGCTAGAGCTACAGGCTTCGTATCCTCATTCCAAGAATGAGGAAAAGGAGAAAGACAAGAAAAAGGTACTTTTCAAATAAGTTAGCCACTTTGAGCTTTTCTAGACATTTTACATGATGTAAAAATAGAATAATATAATACAATAATCCTTCTAAAAAATGATGAAGCGTGGAGTTAGAAGAAGAGAACATTAAAGTATGTTTAGCTATTTATCTTAAATAGAAAAATCTTAAAAGATTCCAACATGACAATTAGAAAAGTGTAAATTAAGGTTTATTTTTGAAAAATATTAAATTAGAAATAGTGGTATTAGAGCCAACATTTGTCTTCTAATGCATTAAAGAAAATGAATGCAAAGAAACTAGAATCCATCTAACAATAGACAAGTAGAAAAAGATAGTTAATATAAGATGAAAGAAAAAAAACTAGTTGTAACGATGTGTATGAATGCATTAAACTCCCCTATTAAAATATAAAGACGGTCATATTTTAGAAAAAGTAAAATTTGACTATATTTTACCTTTTGGACAATCAACTAAGTTCATGTTAGAAAAAATAACTTTTTAAAGGGATAGGCAGATGCATGGGCAAACATGAAGAAATAAGGGGACCACAATATTAATTGGGCATAGTATAATAAGTCAGAACAATGAAGAATTAAACAAGAAAAAGAATCTTGTTTATGTAGATGAAATTCCAGGTTGAAAAATTATGCTCATTTATTTATTTTATGGATGCATCAGGTCATAGTTGTGGCACATGGGCTTCTCTCTAGTTGCAGCTTGCAGGCTCAGTAGTTACGCATGTGGGTTTAGTTGCCCTCCAGCATATGGGACCTTAGTTCCCCAACCAGAGATGAAACCTGCATCTGCTTCACTGGAAGACAGACTCTTTACAACTGGACCGCCAGGAGAGTCCCTAGGGATCCCAGTTTTAACCTGAGTAGGAGTCAGAAATCTCTCTTTCTTTGGGGATGCCAGAAATCTATGTGAACAGAGGCTGAAGGGTCTCTTGGGAGAGAACTCAAGTTGTGTCTACTGCAGGGGTTGAGATATGCTTTGTATGTCCTATGAGATGATGTGTCTTCCTGTGCCCAAAGTCTTTTTGTCTGAAATTTTAGAAGGCTCATCATCAGGAATAAAGAAACCAAGTGCAATGAGTGTAATCTGGGAAAGAAACCTTAGTCCCCAGAGGTGAAGCAATTCTTAGGACAGTGTGGTATCTATTATTGGAATTTACCTTTGGGCCCATTTCCAGGTATTTTACTAATATGTCTTGTAGAAAGTATGGAAATTGTAGTCAAAGACTTAAATGATTATTTTCTCAAAAAGATGGTGAAAGAAAGAGAGCAGCAGTAGATCCTTGAGATCCCTATAACAGAGTGCAGTGCAAAAGGTCAAGAGAGCTATGCATTCACCTCGACTTTGAATTTGGTACCATGCAACTTGATTGGTGTTTGGAAAATATTTACTCTGTTAGCAGTATGGAGTAAGTCTGTAGTTAGAATAGGCATTTAAAACACTGTTACAGTAATCTAAAACAGAAGTGAAATTTGGCATCAAAAGGGCTCCAGCAGACTGCAGGCTCTTTTGTCCATGGGATTTCCCAGGCAAGAACATTAGAGTGGGTTGCCATTTCCTTCTCCACTGGATCTTCCCAACCCAGGGATTGAACCTGGGTCTCCTGCGTTACAAGTGGATTTTTAACCAACTGAGCCTCCAGGGAAACATAATAATATCATTAGTGCACAGCAAAGAAACATGGGCACTTAACATATAAATGCATAGTTGTATCCCATGGATGCCTGGAAGAGAAGAAGTGGAGCTTTCGCTTATGGTCATGATGGAGTAACTGGGATCAGACTTTCCTTCCATTGTAAACAACTAGAAATCTAGACAAACTGTATGAAATAACTGTTTTCAAGCATTAGACAATGACAGTGCAGGGCTGTGCTTCCTTAAAGAAGGGGAACAAATAAGGTAAGCTTGATAGTTATTTCATATTTCAGTCTGGAGGTGTTTTCTGGATCATGGTTCCATGAAAGGGATCACAAATCTTGCTGGTTAAATATATAGACATCAGAGAGAAAGAGACTGAAGTAATTATAATTTTCAGGGAAGAATACCAGAGAAGAGGATGCTACCCATTAAAAACAATCCAGGAATTTCCACGGAATCCCTTTAAATCTGTTGCTGAATCCTCAGCTACCCAAAGCTGGGCAAAGAATGACCAAAGGGTTTTAAGCTGAACAGTTCCCAGAACTCACGCAAGTCTAGGATAAGTCAGAGTTCTGACCTTTCAAGATGGAGAGGCACTCTAAATATTTCAGATATTCAACAGAGACCCCAGAAAGGCTTGCTTTAGTAAAAGGGCTAAACTAGTCCTAGAGTAAAGTCTATTATAGACCTCTCCTAACAAAGCTTCAACCTTGAAAGAATCAAGCAAGCATTTGCAAAAACTTATCTGCCTGTCAAAACAAAGTTTAACATTCCTTGAGGGAAGTCACAAAAATTCAGAATCCAACAGTATAATACAATTTTCAGCTTGCAATAAAAAAAACTATTAGATAATTAAGGAACAGAATAATGTGACCTGTAACCTGGCAAAAATCAACCATTTAAAGTGAAATTAAAAATGGCAAACATAATGGAATCAGTAGTCAAGAATTTAAAAATAGTTATGAATGTTTGCATATGCTAAAATATTTAAATAAAAATATAAATAGAATGAGGAAATGAATGATTTTTTAAATAAAAAGAATCTAGTGGAATTTCTAGAAATTAAACATATAATATCTAAAACGAAATATTCACTGAATGGGATTAACCACAGATTAGACACTACAGAAGAAAACACCAGTGAACTTAAAGACATAGCAATAGAAACTATTCAAATAAAAGCATAAATAGAAAAAAAAAATCTGAAAAAAAAAATTGAACAGAGTCTTAATGACCTGTAGGACAAGATGAAATTAACATTCATGTAATGAGAGTCTAAGAAGAGGTGGGGAAAGCCATATTTGAAGGAAAATAAATTGTCAAAATATTCAAAATTTGATGAACTCACAGATCCAAGGAACTCGATGTGCCTTAAGTAGGATAAACACACTAAGGCACTTCATAATCAAATAGCTGAAGAACAGTAATAAAGAAAAACATCTTTAAAGCACTTGTAGTATAACAACACATTACATATAATATTTAAGAGTAACCACAAGCTTCTTTTCAGAAACTAATCAAAAGACAATGGAATGATATCTTTAATCAGCCAGTCAATCAAACTATCAGCCTAGAATTTCTATATCTGGAGAAAATAGCTTTCAAAAACAAGGTGAAATAAAGGATTTTTTAAGATAAAAGCTGACAGAATTTATTGCCAACATAAATATTTTAAAATTTTCTTTAAGTTAAAGGAAAATGAGACCAGATGAAAACATGGATATACACAAAAGAATAAAGAGTGCTAGAAAGAGTAAATACAAGAGTAAATATAAAAATGCTCTTTCTATCACTTTTAAATTTCTTTAAAACTTAATTGTCTTTAAGGAGAAAGTAATACAATGTATTGTTACATATATAGAAACATAATGAAATGAAAATATGCTATCATAAGGCTTCTATATTACATCTAAAATGGCATATATAGTATTATTGAAAGGTAAACTATTGTGTGCTGTAACCCTTATAAAATTAAACAAATGGTGTAACTAACAAGCGAATGGTATTACTGGAATATTTAAAAATTCTGAATCCAAAAGCAGGCAGGACCGTGCTGTGCTCAGTTGTGTCCAGCTCTTTTGCAACCCCATGGACTGCAGCCTGTCAGACTCCTCTGTTCATGGGATTTTCCCAGCAAGAGTACTGGAGTGGGTTGTCATTTCCTTCTGCAGGGGATCATCCCCATGCAGGGATCAAACCCAAGTCTCTTGCGTCTCCTGCGTTGGCAGGCAGATTCTTTACCACTAAGTCATCTGTGAAGCCCCAAAAAGAAGGCAGGAGAAGAGGATTTTAAAAGAGCAAATAATAGGGCAAATAAAAAACAAACAGTATGGTTATAGATTCAAATCTAATCATATCAATATTTACACAAAAGTGTAGATGTTTAAACATTACAATTGAAAGGCAAAGGTTATCATACTGAATTAAAAAAAAGCAAGACCCAACTATAAGATGACTATAGGAAATCTACTTTAAATATAAATCAAATGTATTAAAACTGAAAGGATGCAAAAAGATATATCATGTGAACATTAATCAAAAAGATAGAATAGATATATTAATGTCAGACAAAATATATTTTGGGAGAAATGTTATTATAAATATTCACAAAGATAAAAAAGGTCAATTCATTACGAAGACAGAATAATCCTAAAGGCCCCTAATAACAAAGCTTCAAAATATAAAACAAAAACTGATAAAACTTAAAGGATAGCTTGAGAAAAGCACAAATACAGTTAGAGATTTCAACTCTCCTCTCTCACTAACTGATACAACAAATAGTAAAAAGCATCTTACATACGCTTATAAACAAGTGTATATGAGACCTGAACAGCACTATCAGCCAAACTGACTTTTTAACTAAGGATGGAAATCGACAAAGTAGAAAAAAAAACAGTAGAGAAGATTAATGCAATCAAAAGCTGGTTATTTAAAAAGTTGAACGAAATTGATAAATCTCTAGATAGACTGATAGAGAATAAAAGAGCGAAGACACAACTTACCAATATCACGAAAGAAAGAAGACATCCCTGCAGACCCTCTAGATATTAAGGCAGAAGAAGGAATTTCAATGATGCCATAACAATAATTTCAACAACTTAGATAAAGTGGACTCATTTCTTGAAAGACACTATTTTTTATTTTTTCATAATATTTCCCTTTTTAAAGATTTTTTTAATTGACAGATAGTTGGTGTACAATATAGTGATTCACAAATTTTAGAGGTCATGCTCCATTTATAGTTAGTATAAAACATTGGCCATATTCTCTGTGTTGCACAATATATCTTTGTAGCTTATTTTATATACAGTAGTTTGTACCTCTTAATGCCATATCTCTGTATTGCCTCTCTACACCCTTCCCTCTCACCACTGATAAGCACTAGTTTGCACTCTTTTTCTGTGAGTCTGTTTCTTTTTGTTATATTCTTTAGTTTGCTCCATTTTTTAGATTCCACATACAAGTGATATCATGCAGTAGGTGTCTTTCTTTGTTCGACTTATTTCATTTAATTCCTTCCAGGAGTAATTTCCTCCAGATTCATTCATGCTATTGTTGTTGTTTAATCTCTTGGTCACATCCAGGTCTTGCGACTCCATGGACTAAAACTCACCAGGCTCCTCTGTCCATGGGATTTCCCAGGCGAAAATACTGGAGTGGGTTGCCATTTCCCTCTCTAGGGGACCATCCAGACCCAGGGATTGAACTGACGTCTCGTGCATTGCAAGTGGATTCTTTACCACTGAGCCACCAGGGAAGCCCCCGTTCATGTTGCTGCAAATGGCAAAATTTCATTCTTTTTTATGGCTGAGCAGTATCATTGCATTGGGCTTTCCTAGTGGTTCAGTGGTAAAGACTCCACTTGCTAATGGAGAAGATGTGGATTGGACCCTTGGGTCAAGAATATCCCTCAGAGAAGGAAATGGCAACCCACTCCAGTATTCTTGCCTGGGAAATCCCATGGACAGAGGAGCCTGGCAGGCTGCAGTCTATGGGGTCACAAAGAGTTAGACACAACTCAGTGACTAAACAACAATATTCCATTGCATACATATTCCACATTTTCTTTATCCATCCATCTGTTGATGAACACTTAGGTTGCTTCCATATCTTGGCCATTGTAAACAATGCTGCTATGAATATGGGGTGATTTTGTTGAAAGACAAATTTAAATTTAAAACTGACTGAAGAATAAATAGAAAATCTGAATTGTCCTCTATATTTCCATAAGAAATAGAGTTCATAATTTCAACATCTTCTCACAAAGAAAACTTGAGTCCTAGATGGCCTCAGCAATGGATTCTATCAAACACAGTTCTATACAAACTGAAAAAGTCAAAGCAGGAGAACACCTGCCACCTGCTTCCATGAGGTCAACAGTATCCAGATACCCAGATCAGACACAGACATCAGGATAAAAGCAGGCTACAGAGCAGTGTCAATCTTGAACCTAGAAGCAAGGCCGTAACACCAGGTAGACTTGTCAGCCCGCATAGCATCCTCACGAGAAATTATGGTGCTGGAAGATACAGAACTCGCAAGTGGACGGCTGCTGGGGCAGAGAGTGCAGTCTAGGAGAGGGAACTTGTTAATGAGCAAATGTGAACCCCTGTCCCCTGAGTAATCCTGAATAAAACAGAGAAGGAAATATGTGGAGTCTACATGAGCGGGTGGGACCAAGAGCTAGTGAAATTGTGGTGTTGTTTGTTATCACATACAATAAGTACTAGGAAACTTGGGTTTTATTGGCAGAATGCAGGTGTTAAAATGAGAGTATACTTTCAAGTACCCTTAGGCACAAAAGAAGGCAGTGTCAAAGAACTGATGCCTTCAAACTGTGGTGCTGGGGAAGACTCCCGAGAATCTCCTTGACAGCAAGGAGAACAAGCCAATCAATCTTAAGGGAAATCAACCCTGAATACTCATTGGAAGGACTGATGCTGAAGATGAAGCTCCAGTATTTTGGTCACCTGATGCAAACAGTTGACTCATTGGAAAAGTCCCTGATGCTGGGAAAGATTGAGGGCAGAAGGAAAAGAGGGTGTTAGAGGCTGAGATGGCTGGATGGCATCACCAATGCAATGGACAGGAACTTGGGCAAACTTCAGGAGATGGTGAGGGACAGAGAGGCCTCGTGTGCTGCAGTACATGGGTGGCAAAGAGCTGGATGTGATTGGGTGACTGAACAACAACAGGAAGAAAATAACTTTACACCCAAAGATATAGAGCAAGAGCTATCAAATATATAAGAATAAATGGTTGGGAATACAACTGTGATGAGAGATTCCAATATTCCTAAATCAATTTCTAAATATCCAATAAATTTAATTTATTTTTATTCATACCTTGGTAAATCTTTTTGATGTATATATTCACCTTTAATTTGAGCTCAGAAACTTTGCTTTTTATTTTTCTTGTTTCAAAATCATGTCTTTACTATTACTTCTGGTATAGATATTCTATATGCATCTTTGGCAGCATCTTTAATTTTTCAATTGAATTTTCTGTTTGTCCTCCATGTTTCTTTTTTCCCACTGCTTAATCCTTGCTTTTCCCCTTTACTTAGGAATTTTAAAAACATCACTCGCAAGTCCCCCACATTAATTTTCTTTTCAAATACTATTACTATTGTTACTATTATTATATTAGTATCTCTATTTTGCTGGTCTTTGTAATCTACCCTTTACTTAAGCCAGAAACATGGGTGCAAACTGACTTTATCCTTATCGCTTTCCGCTCCCATTTCAATGCATCATCAAGTCCTGTAGCTTTAATCTTCAAGATGTCTTGGAACCAACCTTATCTCTATTCTCACAGCGAATACTCCCTTTGGTTCCTCATCATTTCTCTTCAGAATTATTACAAAAGCTTTCTAACTGATCTGGACTCCAGCATTTTAGGACAATAGCCTGATTCCTTAGCTGACCTAAGACGTTGCTTATAATTTGGCCCTTGTCTTCTTCTCCAGATGCATCTCTTCTTCTCTTTGAAGCTGAACTAATTAGCATTCCTGAACCAGCCAGGCTTCCTCTTATTCTTGTGATTTTGTGTGTACTACCTAGACATTACTGGCTATACCCCCTTGGCAAGTGCCAATTTGTCCCTCAGATTCAGCTTAAACATCATAATCACTGGGAGCCTTCTTTCAACCAGTCATCCTCCCTAATCTCTGTCAAGTGGGATCCCCCAGACCCCACATTCTCTTCTATCACAGCACACCACACGATACTATAACCCTCTCTCATGCATCCATCTCCCTCACCCCCAGAATGTGAGATTCTTGGGACAGGGATTATCGTATTCATCTTTATTTCCCTAGTGCCCAGGACAAAGTGTTTTTGTTGAATAAAAAACCTAGAGTCATGGTCCTAATAATTCCAAATCCTAGATGGACAGTGCTCACACTCACTCTCTGCTTAATCCTGATTTAATCTAGCTCCTAGACTCTGCAACACAAGCTGCAGAAAAGTCGGCCACTAAACAAGCTGAGCCTCCAGGTCCAGACACTAGGTATGGCACCCCATAGGTATTCAACAGACATTTCTTGAGCTGAACTTGACTGCAATATATTATTCTGTCTTAAATTGGACTTGTGCATTGAGAAAGGAGCTAGAAATCAGNAGGAAAAGAGGGTGTTAGAGGCTGAGATGGCTGGATGGCATCACCAATGCAATGGACAGGAACTTGGGCAAACTTCAGGAGATGGTGAGGGACAGAGAGGCCTCGTGTGCTGCAGTACATGGGTGGCAAAGAGCTGGATGTGATTGGGTGACTGAACAACAACAGGAAGAAAATAACTTTACACCCAAAGATATAGAGCAAGAGCTATCAAATATATAAGAATAAATGGTTGGGAATACAACTGTGATGAGAGATTCCAATATTCCTAAATCAATTTCTAAATATCCAATAAATTTAATTTATTTTTATTCATACCTTGGTAAATCTTTTTGATGTATATATTCACCTTTAATTTGAGCTCAGAAACTTTGCTTTTTATTTTTCTTGTTTCAAAATCATGTCTTTACTATTACTTCTGGTATAGATATTCTATATGCATCTTTGGCAGCATCTTTAATTTTTCAATTGAATTTTCTGTTTGTCCTCCATGTTTCTTTTTTCCCACTGCTTAATCCTTGCTTTTCCCCTTTACTTAGGAATTTTAAAAACATCACTCGCAAGTCCCCCACATTAATTTTCTTTTCAAATACTATTACTATTGTTACTATTATTATATTAGTATCTCTATTTTGCTGGTCTTTGTAATCTACCCTTTACTTAAGCCAGAAACATGGGTGCAAACTGACTTTATCCTTATCGCTTTCCGCTCCCATTTCAATGCATCATCAAGTCCTGTAGCTTTAATCTTCAAGATGTCTTGGAACCAACCTTATCTCTATTCTCACAGCGAATACTCCCTTTGGTTCCTCATCATTTCTCTTCAGAATTATTACAAAAGCTTTCTAACTGATCTGGACTCCAGCATTTTAGGACAATAGCCTGATTCCTTAGCTGACCTAAGACGTTGCTTATAATTTGGCCCTTGTCTTCTTCTCCAGATGCATCTCTTCTTCTCTTTGAAGCTGAACTAATTAGCATTCCTGAACCAGCCAGGCTTCCTCTTATTCTTGTGATTTTGTGTGTACTACCTAGACATTACTGGCTATACCCCCTTGGCAAGTGCCAATTTGTCCCTCAGATTCAGCTTAAACATCATAATCACTGGGAGCCTTCTTTCAACCAGTCATCCTCCCTAATCTCTGTCAAGTGGGATCCCCCAGACCCCACATTCTCTTCTATCACAGCACACCACACGATACTATAACCCTCTCTCATGCATCCATCTCCCTCACCCCCAGAATGTGAGATTCTTGGGACAGGGATTATCGTATTCATCTTTATTTCCCTAGTGCCCAGGACAAAGTGTTTTTGTTGAATAAAAAACCTAGAGTCATGGTCCTAATAATTCCAAATCCTAGATGGACAGTGCTCACACTCACTCTCTGCTTAATCCTGATTTAATCTAGCTCCTAGACTCTGCAACACAAGCTGCAGAAAAGTCGGCCACTAAACAAGCTGAGCCTCCAGGTCCAGACACTAGGTATGGCACCCCATAGGTATTCAACAGACATTTCTTGAGCTGAACTTGACTGCAATATATTATTCTGTCTTAAATTGGACTTGTGCATTGAGAAAGGAGCTAGAAATCAGTGATGGAAGGCTATTTAACAGCATCCAAACCAGTCTCCATAGGATTGTAAGGGTTTTATTTTCTATGGGAAAGTAAGGGGACTACTGAAGAGAATAAACCCAGTGCTGCTCATTGGAAGGGCTGTGATGACGGAAGTGCTGGTGACTTAGCAAGAAGGCCTCTGTTGTGCGGTGTTTCTAAAATTGCCCAAATTCAGTATTATGGGCAGCAGCATTGCAATCTCCTGCCCATTTATAGGAGGCATCTAGCAGGTGGAAATCAGATTTAGAGTAAAATCATGTCTGTAGGAAAAATAAATAACGACATACCAGGTTCCCTCCATCCTGCTCCCTTAATACCTAGATGCACTGAGAGGTCCAAAAGGTAGAATGGTAGCTGGATATTGCTAGCCAAAGGTGCCTAAATTAAGAGGGCAATCCCAGAGAGAGAGATCCAGAAGCAGATGTGATAGGATGATGATACTGCCCTATGTGCAGCAGCTGCATCCATCTGGACCAGGGCATTGCTTTCTGCTGAACCACGCCCAAGGGCCACTTTAAGAAGTAATAGTGAGAGTTAATCAATTATTGTGCAGGAGTGGGAGAGAGAAGTGGTTTTCCTAAGCACTGCTTGCTAAAATCTCAAATTACAGAAGAAAGCATTTACTTTCCTTAGCTTTTCAGTTCAGTTTTAATTTGATGATTTTTCACTGAGTGCCTCTTGGTTGCTGGCAACTGTTGCAGGGGTCAGAGATCCAAAGAAAAATGAGACACAGTCTCTGCCATCAGGGAGTTCTCAGTGTGCCCAGATGGTTGGAAGACAGGGAGAAGAGCGGGGTTGGCCCACGGTCTGACATAAGCAGAACTGTTCACGAGTCAAAAGCCAGAGCCTGAGATGGGCAGAGAACTCTCCTTGGGGCTCATGGGAGTCAAGCAAATCCCAAGGCAGCTGGACCCCCAAGGGAAGGGGTGTCCAAGCCAGCAGATGGGAGTGGACATTAGAGAGCTACAAAAATAAGAACCAAGCAGCCGGAAATGGGATAAGTAAGGCTGCTGTGTGGGGAGTTGTGGAAAGAAAGCGAAGACCTAAAATTAAGCCCAAACTGGTCAGATCTGGAGGTACTCAGAGCATCCAAGGAACCAGAAGAAAAGGGTCACTCCTGCTGCCTTTGGTCTCCTATAACTCCATTCAGTGTCTCCATTCCAGGTATTAAATGCCATCCACATGACTTCTGTTCCAGCGTTGTGGAGAGAGAGACACAAACCACCCAGGGTTAAAGCATTTGTTAAACCACCCAGGTGAGCAAGGAGCTCCTGAGGCCAGGGCAGAGGAGGGGGATCAGGACAGCCTTCTGGAAGTGATGACACTTGACTGAAGCATCCTGAAAGGGTCAGGCCAACCTTGGCCTTGGCTCACTCCCAGGAGGAACCGCCCTCCCAGCATCAGATGTCTGAGGGACGGGCAGTTCTGCTTCACTCCTTTCCTGAAATTCCACTCCACCAACTGTTCTGGGGCTGGAACATTGAGATTCTGCGAAGCAGTGGCCCTATTGGAATGCACAGGAGGCAGCAGCCTGCCTACCATCTCTTCTTTCCCTGGGCTGTGTTCCCAGGGAAGGCGCGAACCTTCTTTTCCATGTCTCTTGGGTGGAACATTTGAATTCCCCTGGGAAACCCCACTAATTCAAAACTCAGTGATTCAGAATCCGTGATCCTATGAATAGGGACTTGGATTAACTTGTTCCTTGAAGCTTGATGTGAAGGATGGATTTTTTTCTAATTATATCAATAGGCAAGATTTCATAGGTAATGATGCATTTTAAAGCTATTTTTAAAGGCTTTAGGAGAAATCAGTCACAGAAGAGATCTTGAATCATTCAGTTCAGTCACAGGTTGGTTTGGTATCCAACTTCTGCTTGCATGGTTACATACCTCCTGTGACAAGGAATTCATTCCTTCCTAAGACAGTGGAACATTTTGCAGCAGGTTGATTTAGTTCAGTTCAGTTACTCAGTCGTTTTCAACTTTTTGTGACCCCATGGACTGCAGCATGTCAGGCTTCCCTGTCCATCACCAACTCCCAGAGCTGGCTCAAACTCATGTCCATTGAGTCGGTGATGCCATCCAACCATCTCATNAGATTATTCTTCAATATGCATCTCACTGAAATAAAAGCTATTTCCAGTTGAGATGCAAAAGAAGATGGTAAGCCTCTGACATGAGTTAGGATCTCAAAGTAGGTATTTGGATTCATTGCCTTTAAGTTTTTGTTTGTTTGTTTCATTTGTCACTATAACTTGTTTAGAATTCAACAGAAATGAGAGTTACAAAGAATTGCCCTTAATATTTGAAAATTTAAAAGTTCTAAAAGCAAAGTAAGTGAAATGATGAACTGCAAATCTTACTGCAATAGATGCCGATTACTAAGTACTTCAAGTAAATATTGATTAGCCAAAGAAAGGACTACACGATTGTAAAGTTTATGTGCCACATATATGTGTATGTGTACCAAAGGCTCTTGAGAGTCCCTTTGACTGCAAGATCAAACCAGTCAATCCTAAAGGAAATCAACATTGAATATTCATTACAAGGACTGATAGTGAAGCTCCAATTCCCTTTGGCCACCTGAAGTGATGGGAGCTGACATTTGAAAACACCCTGATGCTGGGAAAGATTGAAGGGAAGAGAAGGGGGCTGCAGAGGATGAAATGGATAGACAGCATCACCAACTCAATGAACATGAATCTGAGCAAACTCTGGGAGATAGTGAAGGACAGGGAAGCCTGGCATGCTGCAGCCCATGGGGGTCACAGAGAGTGAGATACAACTTAGCAACTAAAACAACAAAAAGGGTTTCCCAAATTTAAAAAATTCATAATAACTTACAAAACACCCATACATATACATTGTTAAATGACTCTATGATTACCTAAAAGCCACCTGCGCTCTCTCATTGCAGTCATCTTAGATCAGCTTTTTCACACCATTTATTCACCTTCTCACGGAAGCCTTCCTGCCTTCTAATAAGCTGGACCCCAAGATTCATCACTCCCCCTTTTGCATCACAGTAAACCCTGTCTCCCTGTGTACCCCTATTTCTAGCTCACATCACATTCCCCTTGAGGCCCACAAGCTCCTCAGGGGCAGGGACCTCATCCCTGTTCAGAGCCTCATCTCTTTGCCCAGAGCCCAGCACCCAGATGCTTTTCAACAGATGTTCACTGAATCAATACGCTGCACCTGTATTTCTCACAAGTGGATAAAGCTACGCCTCACTTTCAATGGTAAAGAGCTGGGGTATAAACAAATACTTTAAATGCACCAGTGACTGAATTAAGGCATCATTTTGTGAGTCTTCTAGTACGTGTATTTCAAATTACAATCACTTCACTGGCAGGTAATTTGTTCACACAAGGCAGGTGGAAAGCATGGCTGTTTTGGTTCTTCCTAAGTTTCTGAGTAATTTTAGGTTCATCACAATTGTTCAATTTGGGGTTCATCCATTTTTTAAAAACTCATGTAAAATCCCTCCAGAGAAAAATAACAATGTTCTCTTAATTTTATTAACTTAACAGACAATAAAAATGCTCTTTGATGATCTTCATTGTGATTGAAACACACTGGTTACAGCTCTGCTCCAGTCAAACAAGCTCGTTTAGGTTGCACACAGAACGCTTTCAGCAGACCTGGGTTTGACGCAACACTGTCCTCTCACCGGGATCTCACCTTAACCTTTCTTTTGGTTTGTTCTCATAATTTGTAAACTACTTGAAGACTCCCTCTTTGTATCCTAAAAGGGGATGGCAGAATGGAATCTAAAGTAATCACATATCTCACACAGTGGAATACCCACCCAACAATGCCTTGGGGACATAAAACACAGCATACTTTCTCTTCAACAAACAAACAAAATTCTTCATTTATCTCAATATTAAAAAGCAGAGACACTACTTTACCAACAAAGGTCCATCTAGTCAAAGCTATGGTTTTTCCAGTGGTCATGTATGGATGTGAGAGTTAGACTATAAAGAAGGCTGAGCACTGAAGAATTGATGCTTTTGAACTGTGGTGTTGGAGAAGACTCTTGAGAGTCCCTTGGACTGGAAGGAGATCCAACCAGTCCATTCTGAAGGAGATCAGTCCTGGGTGTTCATTGGAAGGACTGATGCTGAAGCTGAAGCTCCAATACTTTGGCCACCTGATGGGAAGAACTGACTCACTGGAAAAGACCCTGATGCTGGGAAAGATTGAGGGCAGGAGGAGAAGAGGGCAACAGAGGATGAGATGGTTGGATGGCATCACCGACTTGATGGACATGAGTCTGAGTAAACTCCGGGAGTTGGTGATGGACAGGGAGGCCTGGCGTGCTGCAGTGCATGGGGTTGCAAAGAGCTGGAGACAACTGAGCGACTGAACTGATCTCAGGAACATCTATTTTCTTTCAGCATGCAAACTGAAATACGAATTTTGTAAAAAACTTTCTTCACTGTCCTTCAATATACATGATGCTGTACAAAGGGCTCAGAATATCCACCCCAAAATATGCCATTTTGACATGAGGATTATTTTGAGCTGAAGGGAACTGAGAAACAGCACATACAGCTGTCCTCCCCCTAAACTTCCTTTTGTAAAGGTGACACTAAACTCCACTCATCAATGAGTCAGCAAACCTTACTAAACACTCTTATCCACTTCCCAGGGACCGTCCCACCATTTACCAGCCCCAAGAACCCAACACACTTCTCCTCTATCTAGCTGTGTCTCCACAGTCTACTGTCCTTTGTTATTAATAAAATGATATATACATCCCTGGGCTGAAGAATTCCATGGACAGAGAAGCCTGCAGGCTACAGTCCATGGGGTCACAAAGAGCTGGACTTGGCGCCTAACACACACATCCCTGGGCTGAGTCTAACCACCTCTTTTGGTTTTCACTTCTTTTCTGTGATGCTCCAATAAAAACATGCTTATTTAATGTGTAAAATACTAAATTAAAAAAAAAAAATACTGACATCAATGCAATTTGTATGCCTCTTCTTCTGACTTCTGTCAATTTAATATGCAGGCCCGGCTACAGAACACTTTGCCTCCTCTATGCTGCAATATAATCATCATTAAGACACAGGCAGAAATGTTCAATTCAAATGAAGACATAGATGTGAATCCTAGTTCATCACCTTACCAACTTTATGAACTTCAGCACAAGTACCTAACCTCTCCATGCCTTTTTTTGGTAACCTGTAAAATGAATGTAATACTCCCCACAGGTTGTGGTGAAATAACTGAGACCATGTGAACTACTTCACATGATTCCTAGTAACCATCCCCCCAAAACATTAACTGTTGCTATTAGCAGTAGTATTAGTCGCTCAGTCATGTCTGAATGTTTGAGACCCCATGCACTGGAGCTCTCCAGGCTCCTCTGTCCATGGCAAGAATACTGGAGTGGGTTGCCATTCCCTTCTCCAGGGGATTTTCCAGACCCAGGGATCGAACCTGGGTCTCCTGCATTGCAAGCAGATTCTTTACCATCTGAGCCACAGGGGACGCTCATGTTGTTATTATTACTATACAATAAGGTGAAAGAAACTGTTCACTCAAAACTGTGTTAAATGATGACTGGATAAGAGAAACAGATATCTAGTTTATCTTCCTTATAAAAAAAAGGTCTGATTATGTATAAATGCAGCTATAATTTCAGCATAAATAAGTTTGGATATGTAATTAACACTGTGATTGTTTATAATTATTTAAAGTGAATTTTTAAATGTATTTCTATGTCAACAAAATATATTATTTCAAGATCACATATAAGATTTCTACTGTAAAACACACGAAACGATGGTCTTTTTCTGCCCAGTTTGAAACATTTCCCTGAACAGGAAAAGTATGATGCCCTTCTGAAACAAGGTTAAAATATAAACATAGTCATTTGTCTAATAATCAGTATAAAAATAATTATTATGCAACATTTAAGTGGAACCTTACAAATGACAAAGCTCTCTTTATACAATATATTTGTCATATGTATCACTTGATACTGTCTTCATTTACAGATTGTGTTTTTCCTGAGTATCCGTGATGGATCTGTCACTGAGCTAAACAGCTTCACATACTATCTCAGTCTTCAAAATAACAGGAAAATAAGTATTCCATTTAAGAATGAGAATATTGAGTTGAAAAGTTGGTTTACTAAAGCTAACAGAGAATGGCAAAGAACTAGGAATCTCACCCAACATCCAAAAATCTTTTGAATATAACAAATTACCTGCAAAAATTCCAAATAAAAATTGTCAAATGAGAAGGAGTCCTACATAGTAGAAGCTTATGTAATTTTTTTTCACTTTCAATGAGGGGAGGTAAGAAAGCCTTGAGTAAAAATTTTAAAACTGACATAAAATGTTTTCCTGCTGTTGCTGCTGTCACTGCAGTCATGTCCGACTCTGTGTTACCCTACAGATGGCAGCCCACCAGGCTCCCCCATCCCTGGGATTCTCCAGGCAAGAACACTGCCAGTTCCTTCTCCAATGCATGAAAGTGAAAAGTGAAAGTGAAGTTGTTCAGTCGTGTCCTACTCTTAGTGACCCCATGGACTGCAGCCTGCCAGGCTCCTCCATCCATGGGATTTTCCAGGCAAACGTACTGGAGTGGGGTGCCGTTGCCTTCTCCAAAATGTTTTCCTACAGAAACACAAATTAAGAATGGGAGCAAAGCAACATGTACACACATAGGATTTGGCTTCACCACACAGCATCTAACACAGAAGAATCAATTACCTTCCCCCAGTGAAGTGACCACTTGTATTCAATTATACTCCAGTGTTTCCTCCACTCTTTGCTCATTTTGTCATTTTATAACATCCCATTATACATTCAGTTAAAAAAAAAATTGACTTCTTTCTAACTGCTAAATTGTATGCTGGGAGCAGAGGCTATTTTATCAATGGAAACACTGGTGCTGAGCATGTGGTTAGCACTTAATATTACCCTCTTTCCCAGTATCATCCCCATCATTTCTCTCTGCTTCTAACTATCACATACACTCACACACACATATAGCCTTATAAATCCACAGGCAACACTTACTTATTTGGGGTTTTCATTGCTAATTCATGGAAAGATGCAGAGTAAACAAAATAAACCTGACAGAACTGCTTATCTTTAAAAATTGCAAAAAAGTGCAGGTTTTTATTGACAAGTATACAAAAGTCTCTCTATATTGCCAGCTGTTTCAGAACTCCTTTTATAAGGTCTCTGACCTTATTCTCAGTCTTCAGTCAACTATTAAGGCCATTCAAGAGCCCCCACGGGTTACAAGTGAGATGTGCCCACATTTCCAAAGAAACACAGATCAGCATCCCGTGTAGAGCACTCTGCCCTTTTGTTGAAAGGGAACCATCAAGTCAAGTCACTATTGCCACCTCCGAGGAGCTACAATCATGTAAAGAGGACTATTAAAATATGCTCCTGCTATGTTAATATTACATGTTAATGTTACATAGAAATGATCCTGACATGGAGATGGGATGAGATCGTGACAGGTGAAGAGGGAAAGTGCCTGAGCTGGAAGAAAGCATCCTGAGAAGAGCAGTGGAAGGGCGCGTTCCTGCGATTGCACTGAGAATGGGGGAGTGCGGACTGGGAAGGAAGCAGCAGTTGCACGAAAGTGAAATCAGGGAAGGGAAAAGCTGGCCAGGGCGGAACTGTGACAGCCTTGAAGGCCACGCTTAGGAGTCTTCATTTTCACTCAGTTATCACCTGAATAAAACACAGCATGTTACTCCTGCTTGAAGTATACAAGCTCAGAATGGTTCGTAACAACTGATACAGCCTTCTTGAATAATCTAGCAGTCACAAAGACTCTATAAAAGTCTATAAAAGACTCCATAAAGTCTATAAAACTAGACTCATTTAGGAAAGAGGGAAAGTACACTGTATATACAGAGAGCCCTCTTTTCTTTTGTTTTCCATCATAATGGCACAGAGGTACCCCCATAGGTTAGATTACATTTAATGCTACTATAAAACCTATAAAACCCATCCAAGAACTTAATTTAAAATGGAGAAGGCGTCTCTCCACAATTCATACATTTATTTAAAAGCTCCTGGTAGAAATCCAAAGTTACACACCAAACTGTTGCAGGCTGGGAGACGGTGTGTAGAGAAGGGAACTTTAACTGTCTCAAAATCTTTTTGCAGTTTTTGAATATTTTATTGCACCTGTAACTTAGAAAAATAAGGTAATTAAAATTTTTTATATGGATGCAACCTAAAATAACTGTGTTGCTTATAATCCAGGATTGATATTTCTAAACAGTATAAAAACAAGGTTCTGGTTACATTTCTCTAAGATTTTCTTATAAGTCTGTTCCCTGGCCAGACTTAAACTGTGTTAGATTGGAATCATATCTGATTAAGAAATGTTTAATTTCCTCTTTCAAAGGCTGTGTTATTCTGCTTAAGCATTTTCTGGGTTCTGTGCCTCCTAGCTAAACTGAAGGTAGTAGTCTAAGCTCTTTAAAAGTCTTCACGAGAATGATAAATAAGTAGAAGGAGGAGAAAATAAAAGGAAACAAGGAAATATTTATATTCTACATAGAACTGCTAATATTTGAGAAGAATCTGGGCAATATTTTAGCAGAAATAAAGAAAGAATCCTAGGAGAAGGCAATGGCAACCCACTCCAGTACTCTTGCCTGGAAAATCCCATGGATGGAGGAGCCTGGTCGGACACGACTGAAGCGACTTAGCAGCAGCAGCATGCAGTTATAAGCATAATGTAGATGGATCCTAAACTACATATCATGTATACTTCATAAATGAGATTGTGCTGACATAAAGACATGATCCTCTTTAAGTGTAGAATTAATGGAATTTCAGATATGCCAATGACACCACCCTTATGGCAGAAAGTGAAGAGGAACTAGAAAGCCTCTTGATGAAAGTGAAAGAGGAGAGTGAAAAAGTTGGCTTAAAGCTCACCATTCTGAAAACAAAGATCATGGCATCCAGTTCCATCACTTCATGGGAAACAGGTGGGGAAACAGTGGAAACAGTGTCAGACTTTATTTGGGGAGGATCCAAAATCACTGCAGATTGTGATTGCAGCCATGAAATTAAGACGCTTACTCCTTGGAAGGAAAGTTATGACCAACCTAGATAGCCTATTAAAAAGGAGAGACATTACATTGCCAACAAAGGTCCATCTAGTCAAGGCTCTGGTTTTTCCAGTGGTCATGTATGGATATGAAAGTTGGACTGTGAAGAAAGCTGAGTGGAGAAGAATTGATGCTTTTGAACTGTGGTGTTGGAGAAGACTCTTGAGAGTGAGTCCCTTGGACTGCAAGGAGATGCAACCAGTCCATTCTAAAGGAGATTAGTCCTGGGTGTTCATTTGAAGGACTGAGTCCTGGGTGTTCATTTGAAGGACTGATGCTACAGCTGAAACTCCAGTACTTTGGCCAGCTCAAGTGAAGAGTTGACTCATTGGAAAAGCCTCTGATGCTGGGAGGGATTGGGGGCAGGAGAAGGGGACGACAGAGGATGAGATGGCTGGATGGCATCACCGACTCGATGGACATGAGTTTGGTTGAACTCCGGGAGATGGTGATGAACAGAGAGGCCTGGCGTGCTGCAATTCATGGGGTCGCAAAAGAGTCGGACACGACTGAGCAACTGAACTGAACTGACACAATATCCTTTCTGTTTTGGTGCTTGTATTTAAGACTATAAATCTCATCAGCTTTTGCACAGTTAATGTCTCTATTAGACTCGTTAAAAAATTATCTTCTATGGTTAATAAAATGTAAAGACTGCACCTGCTATTATGCTGGCTTTCATTCTTACATATTTTCACAGGGAACTTGCTTTAATGAACTTATTTTGAGAAGTTTTAAATCAAATTCTATGTCAGGATTTTACATTAATGTCCAATAAGTGGTTAGATTTGTTCAATGTTAAAATTGGTATTATGGTAACTTCCTCATCCTTAAATTATTAATTTAAAGTATAACATGTTTTTTATTAAGAGAAACTAACTTAAAGTGAAATTTGGCTGAGAATAGACAACTGTTAAGGCCCTTTGTTGTACAGAATGCTGTGTTTTAATAAATCATGATGTAAAAAAGAAAGAAAGAAAGAAAGAATCCAAACGTGATAAAGGGCTTGGACTTGTGAGGTCCCTTCTCTGATTCTAAATACACATTTCATTCTAATAGCTTAGCTGCTTTTACAAGATGCCTGCTCAGTCATGTCTCACTCTTTGAGACTTCATGGACTGTAGCCTGCCAGGCTCCTCTGTCCATGGGATATTCCAGGCAAGAATACTGGAGTAGGTTGCCATTTCCTTTCTCCAGGAGATCTTCCTGAACCAGGGATGGAACCTGAGTCTCTTGCATTGGCAGGAGGACTCTTGACCACTGTGTTACCTGGGAAGCCCACTTTTTACAGGATACGGAACACAAACCTATCTCATTAAGAGTTTAGCGTTACTTTTGAGGACACAGTGCTACCAAAACAAAGAACTAGTTATAAATGGCCTCCAGATATGAAGGCCTTGAGGGTTTCTGGGGAACTTGAAACAATCTTTCAAGTAAATGTACATTATTAGAGTATTCTAATTGAAGACATTATATAAACATCAAAATCTTGGACTTAATTCTGTCTTACTTCTAGTGTTATTTAAACTATTTTATATTTGAAACAGGTCAATTGAAAAACTAAATTTATTTCATACAGAATTTCTTATTTGACTGTTACAATGTATCATGTTAGCATTTAGGGAGGTAGGGATTAGCAGTCATTAGTGTAAAATCTATATTAAAGTAAACCAGTTGTTACTGACTGATTTAAGCAGGAAGAAAATGGTAACTAAAATACTTAGGTTTTAATGAGGGGGCATGTTGTGTATCAGTATATATTTTGGTCTGCAAATATCAATGATTAGTTTTTCCTATATTCCAGTAGAAGGAGGAGAAAGTGCAACATTTTTTTAAATACACAAGAAAAATGAATCCTGACATTTAGAAGATTATCACTAGATACTGGTTCTTCATGTATTTATAAAAGGATGACTGATGGTCTCAAGTGTAATTCAAAATTTTATTTAGCGTGGGTCCTTGATGAAGTCTGTTAGGAATCCTTGAATTGAACAGAACTGATCATCAACAGCCTAAACTTTTAAAAAACCACGTGCTGAGGTCTATACTGAACAGATGTAAGGTGAGATACACAACTTCAGAAACACTGGAAAGTTTAGACACATTTTTTAGAATAAGAAACCTATTACACAAATTATTTCAGCCGTATATGTTGTATAGCATGGGACATGTTACAGGCTTTTAAATAAAATTAAAAAAAAAAAAAAAACCACTGTAGGTAGAATTCTTTTTCGAAGAGGTAAATGGCTGTGTTATATGTTCTGTTTCCTAGCCTGCACCAACTGACATATGATGTAAAGTTAAATACGTACCATGACAAAACCTTATTTTTAGACAACTGTGGTGAAGTAAGAACACAGTGGGGAAATGACTGTTCTGAATTACTGAAAATTTTAAATGAAGCCATTGTAAAAGCCAAAGATCAGGAAACCATTATCTGGAAAAGCAGTCTTTCTTTCTTTTCTAGAAAACACAAATACTGATTTAAACAGAGGCCCTGGCTTCTAGTTCCCACCCCTCAAACCTCCAACTGGGGCAAGTTCAGAGTCATCAGGCATAACAGCAATGCAACTGCAAATTCAAAATAGTAGCTGGTGGACAAGAGGGTGTAAGCAACAGCACTTGGGGGGAGAAAAGACAAAAAAACAAAATAATGCCATCCCATTCACTCCAATCCGCCCGCAACAAGAAAAAAAGAGGGCTGGGTATATAAGGAAAACCAAGAATTAAGCTCTATTTTTCCCCCCAAATTGGAGAAAAAAGGAAAGTTCACAATTTTTTCCCACAGTTGCTATTTTTGTGTAAAACTTCAAAAAATTAAAGAGGGCCTTCTAATTTTGTTTTACAAATTTAATCTACACATAATCCATTCTCTACAGAGAAGGAAAGGAACAGAAAGAAAAACAAAAAAGATTAGCCACACACGTAAGCCTAGTCAAAGTTGGCAAGAATGTTATCTCCGGTAAAGCTTCTACAGTAACAAATGTATTACTTTTCATGCCCAGCTTTCAACCATCCTGGGGAAGAACGCGAAACACAAAGTTGCATTGCCTGTCCAAAGAGTAACACCGATTTGTCTGCAGAGAAGGTCTCCAATTTCTAAGAGCGCACTTTGGAGTTCCAGCAAGACCATCTCCTCTCAGACCAAGCGCCAGAAACTGTCAACTGCCTGCCCTACTTAAATGTCCAGCTGCACCGACTTCGCCAAGCACGAGACAGACGGTTACAGAAGCGGGGAGAGGGAGCGGTTGATCCCACTTGTGGCCGCATAACAGCGTTCCTGCAGCTGTACCGAGAGACTCGGGGTGCCCGCACCGAAGCATCGGGCCAAACCACGGAGCGCGACCGTGAACGTGGCCCGCAGGGCGAGGATGGGGTGGCGGCACGTGTTCGCAGGGCCGGACCTGCACCGGCCGAGGGACACGCGGCGGGTCGAAGCTGAGAAACGCGCCCGCGACCCCCCACCCCGCCGCCGGCTCCCCCGACAGCGGCAGGGGCGGCGGCCCGCGCGCGGGGGCCTCACCTGCACCCCGGTGTAGTTCTCGAAGAAGAAGAGCACCATGCTCTGATAGACGCAGTAGAGCCGGTCGTCCACCGCCTGGTAGAAGCGCGAGGGCAGCAGGGCGGAGAGCAGCCGCCAGGCGCCCCAGGCCAGCACGTAGGTGGGCGCCGCGCCCAGCAGCACAGCGGCCGGCACCACGCAGCGCACCGAGTGCATGTGGAGCACCAGGGACAGCAGCATCCTCCCGCCTCCGCGCGCCCGGCGCTCCGCCGGCCCTGGCTGCTCCGCCGCCTCCC
>SJYV01010840.1:0-18003 GCA_006410875.1 Neotragus pygmaeus | reverse complement strand
AAACTTACCTAAGGAGACAAAAGAACTGTATACAGAAAATTATAAGACACTGATGAAAGAAATCAAAGATGACATTAACATATGGAGAGATATTCCATGTCCCTGGATAGGAAAAATTAATATTTTGGAAACGACTCTACTACCAAATGCAGTCTACAGATTCAATATGATCCCTATTAAATTATCCATGGTATTTTCCTCAGAACTAGAACAAGATATTTCACAATTCATATGGAAACACAAAAGACCCCAAATAGCCAAAGCAGTCTTATGAAAGAAGAATGGAGTTGAGGGAATCACCCTCCTGATGTCAGATTATAATATAAAGCTGCAGTCATCAAAACAGTATGGCACTTGCACAAAAGCAGAAATATAGACAATGGAACAAGATAAAAAGTCCAGAAATAAACCCATGCACCTATAAGTAGCTTATTTTTGACCAAGGAGGCAAGAATATACAACGGAGCAAAGACAGACTGTTCAATAGATGGTGCTGGAAAAACTTGTCAGCTACATGTAAAAAATCAAATTAGAACACTTCCTAACACCATACACAAAGATAAACTCAAAAATGGATTAAAGACTTAAATATAACCCCAAAACTGTAAAACTATCAGAATAAAACAGGCAGAACACCTGATGACATAAATCAAAACAAAAGCCTCTATGACCCATCTCCTAGAGTAACAGAAATAAAAACAAAAGTAAGCAAGTGGGACCTGATTAAAGTTAAAAGCTTTTGCACAGCACGTGAAACTATAAGCAATATGAAAAGTCAACCGTCAGAATGGGAGAAAATAATAGCAACTGAAACAGCTGACAAAGGATTAATTTCCAAAATAAACAAGCAGCTCATACAATTCAATACCAGAAAAGCAAACAACTCAATAAAAAGTGGGAAAAAGATCTAAACAGACATTTCTCCAAAGAAGGCATACAGATAGCTTCTAATACATGATGGCTAATTAACACACGAAAAGATGCTCAACATCACTCATTATTAGAGAAACACAAATCAAAACTACAATGAGATATCACCTCATAATGGTTAGAAAGGCTATCATAAAAAGTCTACAAAAAAGAAATGCTGGGGAGGGTTTGGAGAAAAGGGAACTCTCTTGCACTGTTGGTGAGAATGAAAATTGATACAGTCACTATGGAAGATGGTATGGAGATTCCTTACAAAACCAGTAATAAAACTTCCATATGACTCAACAATCCCATGCCTAGGCATATACCCCGAGGAAACCAAAACTGAGAAAAACACATGTATCCCGTTGTTCACTGAAAAACTATTTACAATAGCTAGAAAATGGAAGCAACCTAGATGTCCACTGACAGATGAATAGATAAAGAAGTCGTGGTACATATACACAATGCAATATTACCCAGCCATAAAAATGAATGCATTTGAGTCAGTTCTGATGAGGCGGATGAACCTAGAAGCTATTATGCAGAATGAAGTGAGTCAGAAAGAGAAAGAGAAAGATTATATTCTAATGCATCTATATGGAATCTAGAAAAATGGTACTGAAGAATTGATTTACAGGGCAGCAGTGGAGAAAGATACATAGAGAATAGACTTATGGACATGGGAGAGGGGAGGAGAGGGTGAGATATATGGAAAGAATAACATGGAAACTTACATTAACATATGTAAAATAGATAGCCAATGAAAATTTGCCGTATGGCTCAGGAAACTCAAACAGGGGCTCTGTATCAACCTAGCGGGGTGGAATGGGGAGGGAGATGGGAGGGAGGTTCAAGAGGGAGGGGATATATATATATATATATATATATATACTTATGGCTGATTCATGTTGAGGTTTGACAGAAAACAATAAAATTCTATAAAGCAGTTATCCTTCAATTAAAAAAAAGACTATTAAAAAACATTTTTTAAAAAAAGCTAGTGTAAGTGATGGAATGCCAGCTGAGTTATTTAATATCCTAAAAGATGATGCCATTTAAGGGCTGCATTCAGTATATCAGCAAAATTAGAAAATTCAACAGTGGCCACAGGACTGGAAAATGTCAGTTATCTTTCCAATCCTAAAGAATGGCAGTGCCCAAGAAAGTTCAAACTATCATATGATTTTATTCATTTCACATGCTGGCAAGGTTATGCTCAAAAATCCTTCAAGCTATTCTTAAGCACAATGTGAACTGAGAAATTCCAGATATACAAGTTGGCTTTCAAAGAGGCAGAGGAACAAGAGATTAAGTTGCCAACACTGTTGGATCATAGAGAGAACAAGGGAATTCCAGAAAAACACCTACTTCTGTATCATTGACTACTCTAAAGCCTTTGACTGTGTCAATCACAACAAACTGGAAAATTCTTAAAGAGATGGTAATATCAGACCACCTTGTGTGTCTTCTGAGAAACATGCATGTGATCAAGAGGCAACAGTTAGAACCAGACATGGAACAATGGACTGGTTCAAAATTGGGAAAAGGGTATGTCAAGGTCGTATATTGTCACCCTACTTATATGCCATGCTCAAGGAATCACAAGCTGGAATCAGAATTGCTGGAAGAAATATCAATAACCTCAGATATGCAGATAGTAGAGGAATTAATGAGCCTCTTGCTCAGAGAGGAGAGTGAAAAATCTGGCTTAAAACTCAACATTAAAAAGACTAAGATCATGGCACCCAGTTCCATCACTTCATGGCAAATAGGAGTGGAAAAAGTGAAAGCAGTAACAGATTTTATTTTCTTGGGCTCCAAAATCACTGCAGATGGTGACTCTACAGTCACCATGAAATTTAAAGCCGCTTGCTCTGTGGAAGAAAAGCTATGACAAACCTATATGGCATATTAAGTGGCAGAGATATCACTTTGCTGACAAAGGACTGTACAGTCAAAGCTATGGCTTTTGCAGTAGTCATATATGGTTGTGAGATTTGGACCATAAAGAGGGCTGAGTGCTGAAAAAATTGATGCTTTAGAATTGTGGTGCTGGAGAAGACTCTTGAGAATCCCTTGGACTACAAGAAGAAAAAACCAGGCAATCCTAAAGGAAATAAACTCTGAATATTCTTTGGAAGGACTGATGCTGCAGCTGAAGCTCCAATACTTTGCCACCTGAGGCAACTCACTGGAAAAGATCTGAAACTGGGGAAGATTGATGGCAAAAGGAAAAAGGAGTGACAGAGAATGAGATGGTAGATAGCAGAAGATGAGATGGTAGATAGCATCACTGACTCAATGCACATGAATTTATACAAACTCCAGGAGATAGTGAAAAGGCAAGTCCATGAGGTCTCAAAGAGTCAGACATGACTTAGCAGCTGAACAACAACAAGGGAGAAAATTTAAACATTGCTGTTAGAATGGCATTTATAATTGTCATCTAAATTAGTTGATTTCTGCAATATGTCCTGCTTATGAAAGCACACAAAACATAATCTTTTTTTCCATTTCTGTTAAGTAATTATTGGAAAGAAGCTATAAATTAGTTTCCTTAAAAACAAATAAACCAAGTCTTCACTCTACATCTTCTTACTTTATGGCACTCCTCCCATTTTTCTGTTCCTGGTAGTGATTTATAATTTACTTTTCTTTTTTCCCTCTTTTTCTTAGAAATAGTTCTTCATTCCCATCACTCCGTTGACATCTTATTTTTAGGTTTCAGTGACTTCCATTTTACAGAATATCAATTGTCAATCTCCTGATCACTTGATCTATCAGAAAGATTTGAAGCTGTGCATCATTCCCCTTCTTGAAACCCTTAACTCCATTGATTTCTGGGGATCCCATCTCTCATGGTTTCATCTTACCTCACTGGCACATCTTCTCAGTCTCTTATGGTATCCCCTTTCTTCTTTTAGACCTCTAAATGTTGGGCTGCCCTAGAGTTTATTCTCAGTTCAGTTCAGTTCAGTCGCTCAGTCATGTCTGACTCTTTGCGACCCTGTGAATTGCAGCACGCCAGGCCTCCCTGTTCATTACCATCTCTCAGAGTTCACTCAGATTCACGTCCATTGAGTCGGTGATGCCATCCAGCCATCTCATCCTCGGTCGTCCCCTTCCCCTCCTGCCCCCAATCCCTCCCAGCATCAGAGTCTTTTCCAATGAGTCAACTCTTCGCGTAAGGTGGCCAAAGTACTGGAGTTTCAGCTTTTGCATCATTCCTTCCAAAGAAATCCCAGGGCTGATCTCCTTCAGAATGGACTGGTTGGATCTCCTTGCAGTCCAAGNTCAGACTCATGTCCATCGAGTCCGTGATGCCATCCAGCCATCTCATCCTCTGTCGTCCCCCTCTCCTCCTGCCCCCAATCCCTCCCAGCATCAGAGTCTTTTCCAATGAGTCAATTCTTTGCATGAGGGGGCCAAAGTCCTGGAGTTTCAGCTTTAGCATCATTCCTTCCAAAGAAATCCCAGGGCTGATCTCCTTCAGAATGGACTGGTTGGATCTCCTTGCAGTCCAAGGGACTCTCAAGAGTCTTCTCCAACACCACAGTTCAAAAGCATCAATTCTTTGGCGCTCAGCCTTCTTCACAGTCCAACTCTCACATCCATACATGACCACAGGAAAAACCATAGCCTTGACTAGATGGACCTTAGTTGGCAAAGTAATGTCTCTGCTTTTGAATATACTATCTAGGTTTGTCATAACTTTTCTTCCAAGTTATTAAAAAATGAAGTTCCTAAATAATCTTTCCTATTTGCAAAAGCCTCTCAAGGTACCAAAACCACATATAACACATTGACATGATATATGCCTAAATTAAAAAGAACATTATGTTTCTCAAATAATATATATTTATATTGTATATATAAATATTTTTTCTATCTAAATGTATATATTAAATATAAAGATACAAATTATATATATGTTAATATTTACAATATTACTAATAATGTATTCCTCTATATATAATAACATATTCTCAATATATACTTTGTGTATATGTTTATATATTCTTTTTTCCTCCCATAGGAATAGCAATGGTACACAAATACTGCACACTAAGGGTTAGACGGTCTTGTCTTAAAGCTGTTTGCCAAGGCTCTGATATCTAATAACCCAAATAGAGAACAAAGGGATTTTGCCCTGTGAAGCCCAATTGTCTGCTAAATAAATAAACAGATGCAGTGCTGTACATGTCAAATGAAGGTAAATATTGACCCTGACACCATATGTTTGCTTGGTGCCAGCTGAAGTGTGCCAGCAGGTTTGATAGTCAGGGGGTTCACCAGCCAGCAAGCAGGGCCTAAGTCATTCAGAAGCACAGTCTGGGAAGAGACTGAGATATCAGTAAGGCTCTCCTGTTGGTGCCTTAATCCACCACTCTGTTAATTCTTTCACCGAAGTCTACTAGCGAAATCTGAAATCAAGAAAAGGAAAAGTAGGATGGCTATTGATTGCCCAATCTCTGAGGGTCCCCTGGGAGCCTTTGTGAAATCAGACTGAGGACGAGCACACCTTTGAGTTACTTCACCTTTACCTTAAAAAGGAGCGCTCTACTCTAATGAGTCAGACCCAAGAGTGTGTAGGAAACAGCAGCACGCCCGGGTGCTACACGGCGCCCTCCCCACAAAGCCACTGGCTGGCGGAGTCCCAGCACCTCCCCGAACCCCTCAGCCTCACAATGAGGACAGTCCTGGCCCTGGCTTTGTCACAGGGCTTAGAACCTAAGTGAGGTTCACTATGTAACAAGTCCTGGAGAAAAGGGCTGCGGGTTTTGGAAAAGCTAGTTAGCATGATTTCCGAGTAACAAGGAGTGACTCTGGAGCACCCCCTCACCCACCGTTGTTTCTGTCTCCCTCCCTGCTTCCCACGCCCAGAGTGGCCGCAGAAAGGGCAAGGAGAGGGCAGGCTCCCGGCAGCCAGGGTGGCTTCTGCGGGGGAAGAAATGCCTTCTTTTCCCCTCATTCTTTTTGAATTAAGAACTCTTAGTAATAGATTCTCCAAGAAATGGAATTTGCACATTTTAAGGATACACAAAATCAGAGAAGCTAAATATTTTCATTTAATAATAGACAAAACTTGTTTCCAAGAAATGGCATAGAGCTTATAAGTAAGTGGTCCTTGAAAAATAGGTATGTAGGTTGATTATTTGGTTCTTGGCTATCCCATAGAGTTAGAAACATGGGTGTGAGTTTCACACAGGATTACATTTGACCACCTTTAACAAAAGGCAAACAACCCCCAAAGACAAACAACAAGGGTTTGAACAGGTGGGTTTTCTTTCTTCCTTCCTCACAGAGAAGCTGAGACAGGCTGCCCAGGCTGACACGGTGCCTCCATGCGCTGGGCAGAGGTTCCTTTCTTTCCCCACCACTGCCTTTACCTGCCTTTACCTGGCTGTTTTCGTTCCAGCCATTCCATTCAAATGCCAGCCACCAGCAGGGATGACAGATGTTGCCTGTCTCCTTTCTTCTTGGTAAAGACTTTGAGAAAGATTTTAAAGAGGCTCTCAGGGGCTTCCCTGGTGGCTCAGTGTTAAAGAATCCACCTGTTAATGCAGGGCACCTGGGTATGATCCCTGACCCAGGAAGATCCCACAGGCCCTGAGCAACTCCGCCTATGCACCGCTACTATCGAGCCTCTGCTCTAGAGCTGAGCCCACCTGCTGCGGCCACTGAAGCTGCTGCATCCCAGGGCCGAGCCCCACAGTAAGAGAAGCCACCTTAAAGAGAAGCCCACACACAGCACCAGAGAGCAGCCCCCCCCCACCCCCGCTCTCCTCAACAGGAGGGAGGCCTATACGACAACGATGATCCAGCACAGCTAAAAAAACAAATAAATAAAACTTAAAAAGGGGGGCTCTCAGGAAGTACTACTGAATACTTAACGCATCTTACTGGTCAGGTCTGAGCCACACGGTCACACATACTTTCAAGGAAATTTGGGGAAAAGGCTCAGCTAAAAATTGGGGTTTCATTTCAGAGGTAAATTATAGGCTGTATTTTGTTTTGACATGTAGATAATGGGAAGGTAAATTTATACCTCAAGTTATCATAAATAGCAAAACCAGAAATATCTTTGGATAAATACGTAGGGACTACCTCTTCTTACCTAATTTGAATCCATTCCACCCATCCTTACTATTAATAGTTTTTTTTGGAGAAAGAACTAAATCAATTACTTAAAAACTCTGAATATGTATGATGCTTCAGGTAGTACCTTGGGTGTTATAGGTAAAAAACTGAATAAGGTGCTGCCTCTGCCTTCAAGCCCCTCGTAGTCTGATAGGGAAGACAGACACATAAAAATACATTTTAAATTATAATACTATAGTAAAAAATAATCTACTCAACCCCAAAATTCACATCATGATTTTCTAGGGTCTTATTTGCCCTTTTATCTTATGTAATATGGATCTAGCTAAAGGAAGATTAATGCTTGCTAAGAACATGCTGTAAGGCTGCAGATTCCACAAGGCCAGAAACCAGGCACAGTTTACTCATTGCTAAGCCTGGCACACAGTAGGCTGTCAACAAGTTCTGACTGAGTAGTAAAATGATTGGAAATATATGAGGAAAAGGGGAGTCCAAGTATCATTTTTTAAGTGTATACTTTATACAACATGGAAACTTGGTACATGAAAATAGATATTTGTCAAAGATAGAAGGCAAAGGATGATTATTTCAGATCATTTCAGAATATGATTTGCCAAATAGCCCTGTATATTTAAACCGTGATTTGGGTAGTAGACATTCGTTGGTTACTCCTACCTTCTTTCTATGCCTCAGTTGCCGAATTTTCCTTCTCAAAGCCCCTATTTGGCGATCCATGTGATTCCAGAGAAGCAAATGTTGCCTATCACTTGGGAGGTGAGTTCTGACCTAGGCTAAGCCATTCAGTACAGTCTCTCTCTAGCCACAGTAATTATTTCAGGCATGAATGATACCACCATCACCACCAGCATCATCAATAACATTTCCATAGTATATACTAAGTACCAGGCACTGTTCTAAGCACTGTGTTAGTCCATTTAATCCTTATAACAACCACAAGAGGTAGGGCTATTATAACCCTCTCTTGGTGCTACTCTGAATCTCAGAGCTATAAATAGTGAGCTGGGTTGGATTCTAAACTCAGGCAGTTTGGCTGTGGAATCCATGCTCCTAATGACCCCACTGAACTGCACAGGACTCAGACTGGCCTATCAGTGAACCCTGGGCCTCCAACTAACAAAGTTAGGGTGACTGCCTCCCTTTGTATGGCGTGGACAACAGATATGAGCCTTGGAATTACTCCAGCATCTGATTGCTTCAAGAGAAGTTAGGCTGAGCTAAAGACTAATAATATGTGGAGGTACTAGAGGTAAAAGGACACAGAGAATCAAAGTCAGTTTTTGAATGATACATGTAATTTGTAGTCAGCAAGGCAATAAACTCTGCTCTAAAGGATGGTTTAAGTTCAGTTTTCAAAAGCATCTATTATTTGATCTACAAAAAATTATATACATGCATACTTTCTTATATATATCTGTTACCTGTAAATATTTACACCTATGTCCTTCATATATATTACCAATGAACATGGTATAAATACAGAGACATTAGTAGTACTGAATCAATTATTTAGCAGAAAAGAGTAGTATAAACTATTCTAATTATCACTACTATACTTTGTCAATTTTCAAGATGATGTTTTTCCCTCATGTTAATATTTCTGAAATTGAGTTATTTTATAAATGATACTTTTTTCAATTAGTTCTTTCTTGGTGGTAAATGTAATATATAAACTAATATAATCAGTGGCATCTTAGATTTAATGAAATATGGTAACTTGATATATATCCCCTCTTAAATACCACTTTACCCTATCTACAACCTGAACTAAGCATATTCAGATATATATTACTGGTATATACATTATAAGTACATACAACAAAATTTAATTTCCTACTTTCCTAGAGTTTTGGGTGATGTTATTTTACATGTGATGGTGAATTGTAAATGAAAAAATAAATTAAGACTGAGGGGAAAGGATCATAATGGAGTAGAAGGACATGGAGTTCATCTTCCCCACAAATATACACACACAAAATCTACATACAGAACAATTATGATGGAAAATTAACTAGAAACTGACAGAACTCCTATACCATCAAAGCTGCAATAAAGATCACCATGTAACCAAGGATGATGGAAAAAAGGCATCAATAAAATCAGGATGACTGTTCCTGGGAGGGATTTGTTAGGCCAAGAAGGCCCACTTGGGTGGATGTGTGGGAGTGAGCAGGGTGAGCTATAATTTGGGCATCCCAGTCCTCTGTTTGTGCACAGAGGAGACAGCCCTCTTTTCTGCTGAGAAATCCAATAAGACAGATAGAATTGTCAGAGAAACTGAGTCTATACTCAAGAAGAGTGCATGTGTGCTGGCTTGCTAATAATCAGGGTAGAGAGCTTCACATTGGCAGCGGCAACCTCGAGATGCCTATACAATTCATCCTCCAAACCCAGAATACACATTCTTTTCAAGCATGAATGGAACATTCTCTAGGATAAATCACATACTAGGTCACAAAACAAGCCTCAACAAATTAAAGAAGATAGAAATTATGTCAAGCATTTTTTTCTGATTACAACAGCATAAAACTGGAAATCAACCACAGAAGGAAAAAAATGGGAAAGGAAGGAAGAGTGGAGACTAACAACATGCTGCTGAAAAACTAAGAGGTCAATGACAAAAATCAAAGAAGAAATTAGAAAATACCTTGAGATGAATGAAAAAGAAAGCACAGCATCACAAACTTGATAAGCTGTGACAAACGTAGGTCTGAGAAGGAAGTTCATGGTGATATAGGCTTTCTTCAATAAAAAAGAAAAATCTCAAGTAAGCAACTTAAACCATCACATAAAATAATTAGAAAAAGAAGAAAAAATAAACCCAAAATCAGCAGAAGAAAAGAAATAATAGAGACCAGAGAAGAAATAAATAAAATAGAGATTAAAAAATAAAACCAACAGCAATTTTCTTTTTTTCTTGATATATTTTTTTTGAAAATAAACAAAACTGACAAACTTCTAGCCAGGCTCACCAGAAAGAAAAGAGAGAGGACTCAAATAAACAAAATAAGAAATGAAAGAGGAGAAATAACAACAGATACCACAGAAATATTAAAAAAAAAATCATAAGAGACTACTATGAACAGTTACATGTCAACAAATTGGAAAACCTAGAAGAAATAGGCAAGTTTCTAGAAGCATAAAATCTGCTAAAACTGAGTCAAGAAGAAACAGATAACTTGAACAGATCATTAGCGAATACAATTTTTAATAATAATAAAACAAAACTGTGCAAACAGAAGTCCAGAACTAGAGGGCTTCACTGAGTGGTTCTGCCAAACATACCAAGAAAAATTTATACCTATACTTCTCAAACGATTTCAAAAAACTAAAGAGAGGAGGAAACACTCCCAAATTCATTCTATGAAGCTCCCATTATCCTGTACCAAAACCAGAGAGACAGAGAAAGAAAGAAAATGACGGGTCAATATCTTTATGAAAAAGGATGCAAAATTCAACAAAACATTAACAAACCAATCCAAAAATACATAAAAAGGATGATACGCCATGATCAAGTTCAACTTAAGCAAATCAATCAATGTAATATGCCACATTAACAAAAGTTAAGATAAAAACCATATGATCATCTCCATAAATGCAGGAAAAATAAGCTGTTGAAAAATTTCAACATCCCTTCCTAAAAAAAACTCTCACCAAAGTGAGTAGAGTGAGAACATATCTCAACGTGATAAAAGCCATTTATGACAAACACACAGCCAACATAATACTCAACAGTGAATAGCTGAAAGCCTTCCTACTAAATTTAGGAACAAAAGAAGGATGCCCACTCTCATCAGTCCTATTTAACACAGTACTGGAAGTACCAGCCATAGCCATCAGATAAGAAAAAGAAATAAAAGGTGTACAAATTGGAAGGGAAGAGGTAAAACTGTGTGGAGACTACATGATACACTATATAGCTAAGGGTGAAGTCTCCACACAAAAACTATTAGAAGTGATGAATAAATTCACTAAGTTACAAGGTTAATATACAGAAATCTGTTGCATTTCTTTACATGAACAAGGAATAACAGAAAGAGAACTTTTTAAAAGTTCCATTTAAAATCATGTCAACAAAAGATTCCTAGTAATAAACAACCAAAGATGTAAAAGACCTGCATGCTGAAAATGACAAAACATTGATAAAGGAATTTAAAGCTGATTCATGGATATCAGAAGATATTGCAAGCTTTCTTGGATTGGAAGAATTAATATTGTTAAAATGGCCATGCTGCCTAAAGCAATGTATAGATTTAATACAATCACAATAACCATGTCATTTTCCACAGAACTAGAAAAAACAAGTCTAGGATTTATATGCAGCCAAAAGTAGCTCAGAACTGTCGAAGCAAAGCTGAGAAAAAAAAGAACAAAGCTGGAGACATAAACCTTCCAGATTCCAGACTATACTACAAAACTACAGTAATCAAAACACAATGATATTAACACAAAGACAAACATATAGATCAATGGAGCAGTATAGAGAGCCTAGAAATAAAGCCACACACTTACAATCAATTACACAAAGTAGTTGTGTAACTGACACAACTATGACAAAGAAGGCAGGCATACACAATGGAGAAAAGACAGTTTCTTCAACAAGTGATATTGGGAAAGCTAGACAGCTATATGCAAATCAATGAAATTAGAACACTCCCTCACAACATATACAAAAATAAGCTCAAAATGGTTTAAAGACCTAAATATACTACATGACAATACAAAACTCCTGGAAGAGAACACAGGAAAAATATTTTTGGCTGTAAATCTATGTTCAACATCACTAATTAAAAGAGAAATGCAAATCAAACTATAATGAGGTACCACCTCACATTGGTCAGAATGGCTATCATCAAAAGGTCTACACATAATAAATGCTGAAGAGGGTGTGGAGAAAAGGAAACCCTTTCACACTGTGAGGATAGTAACTGGTATAGCCGCTATGGAAAACAGTATGGAGGTTTCTTGAAAAACTAAAAGTGGAGCTACCATATGGCCCTAAAATCCCATTCCTGGGCATACAGTCAGAAAGGATGAAAACCAATTCAAAAAGATACATGCACCCCAATGTTCATGCAGCATATTTACAACAGACAAGACTTGGAACCAACCCAAGTGCCCATCAACAGATGACTGGCTTGAGAAGATGTGACACACACAGACACACACACACACAGACACACAGACACAGACACAGTCACACACACACACACAGACAGATAGACAGACACACACAGACACAGACACACACACAGACACACACACAGACACACACAGACACACACACGCAGAGTGGAATACGACTCTGTCATAAAAAGTGAAGTATTGCCCTTGGTAGCAACATGGATGGACCCAGAGAATATTGTTTAGAGAAGAAAATCAGACAGAGAAAGACAAATACTATGTGATATCACTTGCATGTAGAATGCAAAAAATAATACAAATTAATTTATATACAAAACAGAGACTCACAGATACAGAAAACAAACTTATGGTTACTAAAAGGGAGAAGGAGGGAGGGAGGGACAGACAAATTAACCGTATGGGATTAACAAATAACAAATTACCATACATAAATAGATAAGCAAGAGGACTTACTGTATTGCATGTTATTATATATTCAGTATCTTACAATAAAATGAGGAGGGTATCCAAATAGACTAGGTGGTGGGTACTATGATGAAACTCAAACAGGAATCTCTCCCTTCCTTAAAAATCCCTCTTTGTGATGTAACCTGCTCAGCAGGGTCTTCAATACCCTTTTTTTCTGACTGGTATTATTTTGATGTATGAGGTAGACTAAGAGGGAGGCTGTTGGTAAAGAAGGAACTGTCCCCTTTTAAAAAATTATTCATAGGTAATTAGAAATAACTTTGATTATTTTTTTGAGAGGTAGATTCTAAAGCAGTGATTCTCAAAGTGTAGTTCCCAGCCAGCACCGTCAGCAGCCCTGGGGAACCTGTGAGAGATGCACGTCCTCAGGTCCCATTTCAGTCCTACTGAATTCAACACTCCACGGGCGGGGCCAGCATCGGAGTCTTAACAAGTCTTCTGGTGGTTCTTCTGCAGGGCCTTTGGGGGGTTAAGTAATTAAATTATGCACGTCAATGTTCTGAAGGTGGTTTTTCTTTTTTTCAAATTAGTTAACTTTCCGAAGTTTGGAAAATGTAAAATTATAAAAAGATGACAGAAGACATGGATTGTTTAAATACATCTTCCTGAAGGAAACATGGAGCTTTAAACAGAATGTGGTGTCTGGCATTTTGAAGTGCATGTTTCAGCAAAGGGTGGGGGCCTGTTTAATGTACAGTGAAACTGCTTCTTCCAGGATGAGATTCCTGCAGATGGTCTACATATTTCTATAAAATTATATCTACTCTGAATTTGTTTGTCATTTGACTCATCTACATGGGCTTATTATGACAGAATGTCATCTTGACCAAAGAAAATATTTTTTAAAAAATCTCTGAAGAGAGATCAAAGGTTTTGACATGAGGATTTAAATAGAGTATATTATGTTATGCACATGTTAAAGATCTGTATGATTTTCCTGGGGAGAAAAATATGTTTCAGTAGTATCTTGTTAATTTGTATCTGTGGATAGACAGAGAAAGTTTTCCTCCAAAATCCTGTAGACAGTCTATGTTCAAATTTTTGAGACATCACCAAAGGGTTACCCAAGTTGATTCCATCTTATATTCACACCAGCAGTGTATGGAAACACAAATTGTCCCCCGCCCTCACCAATGCTTGTTATGGTGGTATAGCAGCCATTCTGTTAGGGTTCTGATGGCATTTTATGGTGATCTGAATTTCACTTTCCTAATGACAAGCAGCATTGAGCATATTTTCATGTGCTTATTTGCCATCTTTCTATCTTCTGGTGCAGTGATTCCACTCTTTTTATTTCAAAAGAACTAAAAGCACATGTCCACACAAAAACATAGATCCTTGCTATAGACTGAATTCAGTCTCCTCCAAATTTATATGAAAGTGAAAGTTGTGTTCAACTCTTTGTGTCCCCATGGACTGCATAGTCCATGGAATCTTCCAGGCCAGAGTACTGGAGTGGGTAGCCTTTCCCTTCTCCTTAGGGTCTTCCCAACCCAGGGTTGAACGTAGGTCTCCTGCATTGCAGGCAGATTCTTTACCAGCTGAGCCACCAGGGAAGCTCAAATTTATATGCTGATGCTCTAACCCCTAAGAAAACTGTATGTGGAGACAGAACCTATAAGCAGGTAATTAAAGTTAAAAGGGTCACATGGGTGGGACTCTGATCGAACAAGTTTAGTGTTTTTGTGATAGAAGACGCACAGAGCTCACGCTCTCCCTAGGGGCTCCTCACAAAGAAAAGGTCATGTGAGCATGCAGTGGGGTGGCAATCACCTGTAAGTCAGGAGAAGGTGTTTCACCAGAAAGGAATCATGCAAGCATCCCGATCTTACTCTTCCATCATTCAGAACTGTGAGGAAATAAGCGTCTGTTGTTGGAGCTACCCAGTCTATAACCTTTTGTCTTGGCATCTGGGGCTGAGTAGTGCAGTCCTCACAGCAGGATTTGTAGTATTTATATTATTTGTAATAGTAAAAATCTAGAAACCACTTAAATGAGTGGATAAGCAAATTGTGGTAAACACATGTTCAAAGCAATACCACTGAGTAATACAGATGAACAAGCTATTAACATACACAACATGGATAAATATCAAAAAATTATGCTACAGGAACTAAAGCAGACCAAAAAGAAAAGAGTTAGCACTGTTATTCCATTTATATAAAAGTCTAGAAAATGTCAACAGCCGATTGTAACAGAAAGACCTGTGGTTGTCTGGGAGGTGAGGTGTGGTGAGGAGTGAGAGGGAGAGATCACAAAGATACAGAAGCAAACTCTAGGGAGTAATAGACAGGTTTACTAGCTTGACCGTGATGATGGTTTCACATATGCATAAGTTAAAACTTACAAATTGTGTACTTTGTATGATGGTAATGATGTGTACTTTAAATACACACAGTTTACTGTGTGCCACCGAAGTAAAGCCAATCTGATTGGTTTGTAGTGAAGGAAAGTTTGGTGTTTTATTGCAAAGCACCCAANTGTTCTCTGAGATTGGGAGTGGAATGAAAACTGACCTTTTCCAGTCCTGTGGCCACTGCTGAGTTTTCCAAATTTGCTGGCATATTGAGTGCAGCACTTTAACACCATCATCTTCCAGGATTTGAAAAAGCTCAACTGGAATTCCATCACCTCCACTAGCTTTGTTCGTAGTGATGCTTCCTAAGGCCCACATGACTTCAGACTTCAGGATGTCTGGTTCTAGGTGAGTCATCACACCATCGTGGTTACCTCAGTCATGAAGATCTTTTTTGTACAGTTCTTCTGTGTATTCTTGTCACATCTCCTTAATATCTTCTGCTTCTGTTAGGTGCATACCATTTCTGTCCTTTATTATGCCCATCTTTGCATGAAATGTTCCCTTGGTATGTCTAGTTTTCTTGAAGAGATCTCTGGTTTTTCCCATTCTATTATTTTCCTCTATCTTTGCATTGATTACTGAGGAAGGCTTTTTTTATCTCTCCTTGCTATTCTTTGGAACTCTGCATTCAGATGCTTATATCGTTCCTTTTTTTCCTTTGCCTTTAGCTTCTCTCCTTTTCTTAGCTATTTGTAAGGCCTACTCAGACAGCCATTTTGCTTTTTTGCATTTCTTTTTTTGGGGATGATCTTGATCACTGCCTCTTGTACAATCACAAACCTCCGTCCAAAGTTCTTCAGACACTCTGTCTATCAGATCTAATCCCTTGAATCTATTTGTCACTTCCACTGTATAATTGTAAGGGATTTGATTTAGGTCATACCTGAATGGTCTAGTGGTTTTCCCTACCTTCTTCAAGTTTAGTCTGAATTTTGAAATAAGGAGTTCATGATCTGAATCACAGTCAGCTTGGTCTGTATCCCACTCACAATAGCTTTAAAAGCAATAAAATACTTATAAATATTCAACCAAAGAAGTGAAAGACAGTCAAACTTAAATGAAAGAAATTGAAGACACAAACAACTAGAAAGATATCCCATCTTGTTCATGGATCAAAATAATCAATATTTTTTAAATGTCCAAACTATCCAAAGCTATCTATAGTCAATGCAATCCCTATCAAGTCCCAATGACAGTTTTTTTCTCAAAATAGAACAAAAATTCTAAAATTTGTATGGAACTACAAAAGGCTCCAAATAGCCAAAGCAATCCTGAGAAAGAAAACAAAGTTGACTTCAAAGTATACTGCAAAGCTTTAGTAATCAAAACAGTATAGTACTGGCATAAAAAAAGACACATAGGTCAAAAGAACAGACTATAGAGCCTAGGCATACTCTCTCACCCCACATACTGTCAACTAATATTTGAGAAAGGATGCAAGAATATTCAGTGGGAGTCTTTTCAAAAAATTATACTGAGGAAATGGGATAGCCATATACAGAAAAATGAAATCTAACTTACACCACTCACAAAAATAAACCTGAAATAAAGACTTAAATGTAAAATCTGAAACTATATAATTTATAGAAGAAAACATAAAGAAAATGCTCCTTGACATTGGTCTTGGCAACAATTTTCTTTTTAATATGATATCAAAAGCACAAGCAAGAAAAGCAAAAGTAAATGGAACTATATAAAAATGAAAAGTTCTGTACATTAAAAGAAACAATTACCAGAATGAAAAGGCAGTCTACAGAATGAGAGAAAATATTTCAAATCATATATCTGATAAAGGGTTAATATTCAAAATATATAGAGAACTCTTACAATTCAACAGCAAAAAAATCAAACAAATCCAATTTTAAGATGGGCAAAGTAAATAGATAGTTTTTCCCAAAGAAGATATATGAATGGTTAACAGGTACATGAAAAGATGACCAACATCACTAACCAGGGAAATACAAATCAAAATCACAAGGAAACATCACCTCACACCTGTTAGTATGGATATCATTAAAAAGATAAGAGACAAGTATTGGCAAGGATGTGGAGAAAAAGATTTGTGCACTTTTGGTGGGAATGTGAATTGGTTCAGCCACTATGGAAAATAGTAAGTTAGTTCCTCAAAAAATTAAAAGCAGAACTACCACATGATTGATCCAACAATCCCATATCCGGGCATACATTTAAAGAAAATGAAAACAGGATATCAAAAAGATATCTGCACTCCCATGTTTATCGGCTATTATTCACAGTGGCCAAGATGCAGAAACAAGCTAAGTGTCTGTCAGTGGATGAAGGGATAAAGAAAATGTGGTATAAAACACACACACACACACACACACACACACACTGGAATATTATTCAGCCATGAGAAAGATATGTTGCCATTTTTGACAACATTGATGGACACTGAGGACACTAAGAGAGATGTCAGACAGAAAAAGACAAATACTGTATATCATGTATATGTGGAATTTAAGAAACAGTAGAATGGTGGTTACAACGGGCTGGTAGGTAAGGGAATGGAGGAGATGTTGGTCAAATGGTACAAATTTGCAGTTAGAGGATGAATAAGTTCTGGGAATCTAATGCAAAACAATGTGATTATAGTTAACAGAATTATTGTATATACTTAGAAGTTGCTGAGACAGAATCTTAAATATTCTCACCACAAAAAAGAAAAGATAATTATGTGAGGTAATGGAGGTATCAGCTAAACACTACAGTGGTAATCATACCACAATATATGTGTATCAAATTTATACACCGGATACCTTAAACTCACACAATATATAGTTGACAATTGTATATGTTAACTCCAGGGACTCAGCAGTAAAGAATATGCCTGCAGTGTAGGAGACATGGGTTCAATCCCTGGGTCAGGAAGATTCCCTGAGGAAGGCATGGCCACCCACTCCAGTAGTCTTGTCAGGAGAATCCCCACGGACAGAGGGGCCTGACAGGCTGTGGTCCATGGGGTCGCAAAGAGTTGGACA
>SJYV01010835.1:9407-24237 GCA_006410875.1 Neotragus pygmaeus | reverse complement strand
TGACACTTAGGTTATATATTTGTCTTGTCTTGAGGAAAGGACAGTGTATTATCACTGTATCAAAGTCCCCAGCACCATGCCTTGCTCATTATGGATGTTCAGTATTTTCTGAATAAATGCCTGAATGAACAAGTATACCAAACTACAATGTAGTGTCTTGAAACAATTCAACCATGAAGAATATTTGACTTTTTTCCTTAGTGATTATTAGCTCTCTCCTTCCATCCCACATTACTTTATTTGCAGATAGGTAAGTTGAGGCTCACTAGTAACTTGTCAAACTATTTAAAATTATGCCAGGAATCAGTGTTTCTAGCTATAATGAGCAACTTGTACATTTAAAGAATACCACACACAAGTACACATATGTATGCATGCTAAGTCACTTTGGTCGTATCTGACTCTGTGCAACTCTATGGATTGTAGCCCACCATGCTCCTCTATCCACGGGATTCTCCAGGCAAGAATGCTGGAATGGATTGCCATTTCCTTCTCCAGGGGATCTTTCTGACCCAGGGATCAAACTCGCATCTTTCACATCTACTGCATTGCGAGACAGGTACATATGTGGGCCTAGCAAAATGAGAGGGGAATGCCATCAGCCCTTTCTGATCTTAATAAAGAGGGTAAGTGTCACTCTCAGAACTAACTTCATTGTCTCATTTATCATTCACTGAAAGAAGTTACTTCTGAGTTATGATAGTGTTGGGTTGTGAAAAATTTAGTCCATGAGATTATACACTCTGAAAAAAATAGCCTTCTCGTTCTTTACATTTGTGATGCGCACATTCATAGGGCATAAAGCTTTTCCTAGGCACCAGTACGCCAAAGTACATTTTATTGAGCTGACTTATGACATGATTTGGTCTCTTAAGAGATTACTGCATCAAATGAAGGTATAAGTAGAACGGGAGATTTCTGTACTGTGCATGGTCCCTCGACATTAATGAGAGTTGTAAATGCTCTACAAGTATGAGGTATGAAGAGGACCAGCGAAGTTGTTTTTATTGGCATTTATTCATGGGCTGATCAGTGTCTGTGGCACCTATAAATGCATAACAGATAAGGTTCCTGCCCTGAGAAGCTTACAGTCTAACTCAAAGAGATGACAGCTGTTTGGGTATGTTTTAGTGAATCAGGTTTCTTTCCTGAACATCATGACACGCATAGGAGACTGGAATATGGTCATTGTTATAGGGGATTCATTGCTTTAAGTCAAATAATAATTCAGAATGATTCCAGCCCAAACACTACAGCTGCTCTCGCCAGTGGGGAGTGATTATGTAGGCTCTGATCACTCATGTTAAAGGAGAAGATAAAGAACTAAGACAGAATTTTGGAAGATGGAAACAAGCAAATAAAACCGCATAGAGAGAACTTCCAATTGCCATATCGGCTATAGCAAAGCATCCAATCTGGAATTAATCATTTCAGTCATTTATAAGCAGGTTTGTGTCTCCCTTTTCATAAGCGTCTCGCCCTACTATAAATGACATTCTGTTTTATGAAAGCATAATGTGAAAATCTACTGATAAGCCAAATAATAAAAACTTTATAGCATGTCAGGGCTTTTTTATTATTATTATTTAACCTCAATCAAGTTATAATACTGAACACATGTATCCTTGGCCTAAATCACCTTGTCAAGTTGAACTGTATATTCAACTTCATTTACATGACATATGATCTAATGCTGGAGAACAACAATACCATTGTAGTGTTAATTGAAAACTCCAAACCGAGAGCCAGAAGAAACCACTGGTCTGATTGCTGAGGGTCCCAAGGAAGGGGATCTATTCCCACACCTGCAGTTGGTCCATAACACTAACATTGTTACCGACATCTGGGTCTAATCAGTCCAGAGGCCTTGATATGCTGCTCTTGGGGCACATAAATTTAGCATTACATTCATTTTAAAAGCCCCTTCTTTCAGTTTTTTAAGGACAAGATAGATTCATGGCTCCACAGAGTCTAACAAAGTAGAAACCACAAACAGAGTAAGTTACTGCCATAGGCCTTGTGGACTTGACTTACCAGCTCTTTGCCACTTAAATAATGGAATTTTATGTTCAGCCCCAGCTATCAAAAATGTGTTTCCATCGAAAGTGAAGTCTGATTGAAAAGCTGTATTTAAAATACAAGCAAATCCTCAGAAAGTGAGCCAATTTGTATAAATCAGACTTTATGTAAGGATATGAGATAATATCTAATATAAGAAATATAAGCTTCAGGGTCATAATTTGCCTCATTCCCTTTGTACCTGGAAGGCCTTTTAGAATTGACCCTTCAGAGTGGGCTTTCAGGAGGTTTGCATCCAAAGGGGACTTTTTAGAAGAAAGGTTAAAAATTTGTAGATCTTTCGGTGGGACTTTGGATAGATGGCTACTGAAGATAAAGGGTCTGCTTGACCCAGTAATTATATTCTGTAATTGTTCTGCAGAGTGTAGCTTTTATGAAAAGTTTAACTTCCACTCAACATGAGTGAAAATGAAATACCCTCTTCTATTTTGTGAAGATACCCTGGGTAGTCAGACCTCTGAAGAAGAAACAAGCTGCGCAGTTTTTGCAGGGGTATTTATTGAAGATATACACACAAAATGAAACAAAACCACCAGTAGTTCTGCAAACAATTCACTTGTGTACTTGAGGCCAAGTTGCTATGAAGCAGAATTTTTAATTTGTTATGTTGTTTGTTGTTTTCTCTCTTTTCCTGTCTTTGCTCTTTTGTGTCACTAAACCTAGAGGGATGGGATGGGGAGGGAGGTGGGAGGAATATTCAAGTGAGAGGGGGCAGGGGTAAAACTGGTTGCTTTGTGTTGATGTTTGGTAGAAACCAATGCAATACTGTAAAGCAATTATCATTCAATTAAAAATAAATGAATTTTTAAAAAGACACAGGAATCAACAGAAAATTAAAAAAAAAAAAAAGAATTTCCTGTGTTGCTCAAGGGGCCAGGGAGTTGGTAAAATAATTCTCTAGGCTGATAAAGTTTGGTGCTTGCTGGCTACACTGTTCTGTTTATTTATTGGCTCGAATGTGGCTCTTGGCCTTTGAGGACTTCCTATGAATTGGATAGAATTCTTTCTAATGGACATTCCTAAATGGTTGAGATTAATAAATGAATGAGGTTAGTGATAGCCAAATAGAGGTGGGAAGAGACAAGATCTTATTCCTTGGATATATACTCAATAATAAGGCAGGCATTTTTCTCCTCTAATGCTATAGATAGCATTTGGTGATTTGGTATTTCATCTGAGCCAGTGTTTCATCATCAACTCAACTTTTTTCCTTCTAGTCCTATTTTGCATTTGAATATGCATAAGTATAGTCTTCTGAGTAAAAAGTATAAAAACCACACTTGAATGTTTACGTATAAAAATATACTGGTTCATTAAGAACAACTTGTGTTAAAAGGAGATTTCCAGAATTTAGAGATGGAAGACAGATGAGAATGGTCTACACTTCTTGTAGACCACTGATTATTCTTAATGATCTACAAAAAGTGTCATGAGGTTTAGGGCATGATTTCCATAAAAATGGCCTTGATTCATGAAGAAGGTTTCATATAATGTTTAAGCTACTCTAAGCAAAAACAGGGTATGCTTTTCCATTAAAAAAAAAATCCTTCCTTCAAAAAAATTCCATTTCAAAGAGAACGTTTTAGTTATCAGGAAATTTCAGAGATATAAACATGGATATTTCAACAGATCTCTCTACGTCTGTAAAATCAGTGTAGACATTTGGATTTATGAACAGTATCCGAAATAATGGAGAGCCATGAAAAGATTACTTACTGTATGCCAGGAACTATACCAGAGATTCTGTGGTGCTACATATGCATAAGGCCATACTCTTCTTCTTATCTAGCTAGTTAGCCAGTTTGATTCTCACCTAAAACTGATTTGTGGCAATATTTGTGCTTCAGCCCTTGATTTGGTTTCTAGAAACAAGGTGTTCTCATATCCAGTGTGTTGTGATTAATACATGATATTCACATTCTACTTTTTGTGATTTATATTGTGAAAAGAACTTTACAGTCAGGACAATGCAGCTGTATCTTTTTAAAGTATGATGTACATTTATTCAGGTATAGAGTTTATTTCATTCACTTAATAAAAAGTGATAGGCATGATAATATGTAGGACAAGTTCCCACAAGACAGATGAAAAAGTGTAAACAAATTCCTGTAATGTATATGGTGAAAATCTCATATCTGCTTAAAAACTTTACAGTATTCTGTTTAAATATTTTTAATGCCCCGTTCCACTAAGCTTAGTTTTGTAACTTTCAGGAATTGAGTATGTGATTGGCTAAGAGATTTGCTCCCATGGATGGAGGAACCTGGTAGGCTGCAGTCCATGGGGTTGCAAAGAGTCGGACACGACTGAGCGACTTCACTTTCACTTTTCATTTTCATACATTGGAGAAGGAAATGGCAACCCACTTCAGTGTTCTTGCCTGAAGAATCCCAGGGATGGGGGAGCCTGGTGGGCTGCCGTCTATGGGGTTGCATAGAGTCAGACACGACTGAAGCGACTTAGCAGCAGCAGCAAGGGATTTGCTGAAGATGAGAAACACAACGAGTATCAAATTTTAATTTGTTTCCTGGAGAAATGATGGAATACAATGAGTTGTCCACAGATGTGGGTTTACACCCATTTCCAGTTTGCAGTGGCAAGGAAACAATGGAAATTTGAGACAGTTACTGAATCCCAAAGCAGAGACATTACTTTGCTGATAAAGATCCGTTTAGTCAAAGCTATGATTTTTTCAGTAGTCATGTATGGATGTGAGAGTTGGACTATAAAGAAAGCTGACCACCAAAGAATTGATGCTTTTGAACTGTGGTGCTGGAGAAAGTGCTTGAGAGTCCCTTGGATTGGCAAGGAGATCCAACCAGTTAATCCTAAGGGAAATCAGTCCTGAATATTCATCGGAAGGATTGATGCTGAAGCTGAAACTCCAATACTTTGGCCACCTGATGCAAAGAACTGACTCATTGGAAAAGACCCTGCTGCTGGGAAAGATTGAAGGCAGGAGGAGAAGGGAATGACAGAGGATGAGGTGGTTGGACGGCGTCACCAACTCAATGGACATGAGTTTGAGCAAGCTCCGGGAGTTGGTGATGGACAGAGAAACCTGGAGTGCTTGAGTCCATGGGGTCGCAAAGAGTCGGACGTGACTGAGTGACTGAACTGAACTGAATTGAACCGAATCCCTTAATTCTATGCTGTCTATATTTTCATGCCTGAAAAAATGACCAGGAGTCAAACTAGAGCCAAAGTAACAGTGAACAAAAGAGCATTTCTCTAGATCAGCCACAAACTGAATAACGCTAGACTTCTCATATTTTCCCTAAATATTATGAATCAGTACCACTGAGTTAGCCTATTACATAGTCCTTGTCAGGTGATTTATAGACTAACTTATTCAGTCATTGCAACAGAACAAAATGAATAAAGAAATTGTGGTTCATAGAAATACATGCCCAAGACCACACAACCAATGGCTGTCTGACATCTTCTATAGTTTTTCATAGCCCTTATCACTGTTTATATTTACAGATTGGCAAAATTATTGATCAGTGATACTTTCTGCTTTGTAAGGGCAGAGACGGTTTGTGTTTTGCATTCAGAGCCTGGAACAGTGCATATTAAACTCCTAGTTGAGCTCCTGTCCTAATCATTCACATATAGCTGCTTCTAGTCCGAGTGGCCCTGATGATATACCACCCACTGTTTTGCTCTCCAATGACCTTCAGTAGCAAAGAAGGATGGGAACATTTACCTTTCCTGTGACTTTTATTCATATCTCAAATGAATTTTGTGCTCCCAGGGCTTTTATTTTTAACCATCTCCTCTCCCTGGCCCCTCCAGGCCCAGTCTCCAATGGAAACAGATTGGAGAAGAATGTTAACACCACTTGCTTTGCTATATTTCATACTGCCATTTCCTTATGACATCTATGGGCCAAACTCCTCAAGCCTCTCTGCCATGAGGAGGGAAGATCATTCTCAAGGGCTTCTGTCTCTCCTGCAAGTCAGACTTTGTGAGCCTGCAGGATATTCAAGGCTAGGCTATCAAACCAGGGTGCTTGGTGTGTTTGAGCTTGCCTTATTCCAGGAAGGAGTGGTAGGCTTTGCCCTCTGGGGTAAGACAGAATTTGTGGACCTGACTCATGAAACATCTTGCTTCCAACCACTTCCAAGTCAGTAGCAACCTATAATCAAGGAATTACCAAAAAGTAAAAAGTTGGCCTTAAAATGGAAGAATGAAGTAAGTCAGAAAGATAAAGATAAATATCATATACTAACTTATATATATGGAATCTAGAAAGATGGTACTGATAAAATTTTCCCCAAGGCAGCAATGGAAACACGGACATGGAGAACAGACTTATGGACATGGGTGGGGGTGGGGAGAGGAAGGAGAGGGTGAGGTGTATGAAAAGAGTAACATGGAAACTTACATTACCATATGTAAAATAAATAGCCAATGGGAATTTGCTGTATATGATTCAGAGAACTCAAACAGGGGCTCTGTAACAACCTAGAAGGGAGGGAGGTAGGAGGGAGGTTCAAGAGGGAGGGGACATATGTATCCCTATGGTTGATTCATGTTGATGTATGGCAGAAACCAACAAAATTTTGTAAAGCAATTATCCTTCAACTAAAAAAATAAAGTAAAAAGGCTAAAAGAGAGCTTGGAATGGAAATAGCAAAAAAAAAAAAAGAAGAAGAGTATACATACTTTGCATTATGCCTCAGCCAAAAACACATTTCTAGTGCTACTTTTGGACTAATTCAATAGAAACTCTACCCATTTTGCTCTTCTTTCAGGATTTTTTTTTTTTAACAGTTTGAGGACCTTTGTGCAGGCTGTTTTCTCTGCCCAACCCATGTTCCTGTTTCCATATTGCCACACTCCTTTCATCCATCAGGTCTCAGTCCCAATATAACTGCATCAGAGAGGTGACAAAGACCTTGATCAAAAAACTTGTTCAAGAAAGTTAAACTTCACTTGTTCTTGTCATTCCCTATCTTAGCACCCTGTTTATTTCCTTCATAGTGCCTGTCACATTGTTTTACTTACTTTTTAGTGTCGGATTCTTCTACTCCAAGCAACTTGAGGACAGGGGCAGTGTCTTCTTTAATCAAAGCCTCTTCGGTAACAAGTCTTAGAAAGGGTGTCCATTTTGTTCATTTTGGCATATTTTGCATGATACAATCTAGTTCACCATGTCTTAGACCAGATCTTGACACCTAAGGATTCAAGTTTGTATTTATTGAATGAACATGAACTTATAAAATGCAATTTTCTTCTCTTCTGAAATATTCACCTCTCTACCAGCCCAGATTCTATAGTTTCTTCAAGACTCAAGGTACAGTGGTCTTTTCTCCTTAGGGAACACTCTTAGGTAATTACTTGAATATTACCTAGCTGTGTTCTTCTTCTGTTGTATTTTTTTTTTTTGGGAGGGGGGTAGCTTTTTTAAATTTTTATTTTTATTTCTACTTTATTTTACTTTAAAATACTGTATTGGTTTTGCCATACATTGACATGAATCCACCATGGGTGTACATGAGTTCCCAATCCTGAACCCCCCTCCCAACTCCCATCCCATATCATCTCTGTGGATCATCCCCGTGCACCAGCCTCAAACATCCTGTATCCTGTATCGAACATAGACTGGCGATTCGTTTCTTACATGAAGCGATGAAACGATACATGTTTCAATGCCATTCTCCCACATCATCCCACTTTCTCCCTCTCCCTCGGAGTCCAAAAGAAAGAAAAACACCAATACTGTATACTAACACNATGCCTTGTGTGTCAGGACATTGTTTCTCGATGCCTGTGCATCTCATGACCAGTGCCTTTTGGCTTGTTTCAGGCTGTTCCATCTCCTCTTTCTCACTCTCCCAGATTAGAACCTGGAGCCCCAGCAGGTTGAGCAGCCTGTCCACCTTCCCCAGCACATTTCCTTTTCTGTTTCTGCTCGGTTTCCATTTTATTTCCTGCTCTGCTTAGGACCACTTTCACTCCCTTTTTTGCTGGGAACATACCAGGGACAGACACGAAAGACATTAAACAAGATCTATTTCAGCAATAAACAAGCTTCTTGTATTTCTCATGGGATCCCAAAGAAATAAGGATGAGAAATAAAAATTCCTGCCGGAGTATTTACAATGTACTCAGCTGTTGAAATGTTCCAAATGCAATCAAGAAAGTAATTTAGCACATTTCTAATACACTTAAGTATGGTAATAATGTGTAAGAGTTTGGTCACATTTAAAGAACCTCGTGAATCTTTCAGGACATTATTAAAGAATATAATGCCCACCAATAGCAAATAACATTTTCGACAGTTAATAGTTAATACTGTATTTGTGGTTGCTGTTGTCGGTCCCTAGGATAGTGGCCCAGAATTGAAAGGATATAATTGAGTCTCCCCCTAGGCAGGGGACAGCATGATCTGGAGGGCTCCCTTTGTTCTATAGTCTCAGGATATGTGCAGACTCTGTACAGTCCACTGCCATGCATTTCTCCCTTAGTATAACCACCCAGACAGGGCACTGGTGCCCAAGAGTCAGTCAGTCATGTCCCTCCTCCACAATTTTGTGATAGCTATTCTGTTATTTACTATTTTTTTTAAAAAAAAATCCATTTTTTTAAACTTGAATTTATTTTAAAGCTAGAAATAAGCACTTCTTCAAAAATCAGAGTTCCTGGAGTCAAACCTTTCAGGTTCAGATTCCAAGTCTGCCTCTTACTAGTTCTGTGATCATGGGCAAGGTACTTGACCTCTCTGTGCCTCAGTTTCTTCATCTTTAAAATGGATATAACAATAACATCTACCTTGTAGGGTTGTGGTGAGGATTAAGCAAGGATTTTAACATGTATAAAGCACTTAGTACAATGACCAATACCTGCTGCTGCTGCTGCTAAGTCGCTTCAGTCGTGTCCGACTCTGTGCGACCCCATAGATGGCAGCCCACCAGGCTCCACCGTCCCTGGGATTCTCCAGGCAAGAACGATAAAGTGGGTTGCCATTTCCTTCTCCAATGCATGAAAGTGAAAAGTGAAGTCGCTCAGTCGTGTCTGATTCTTTGCGACTCCTTGAACTGCAGCCTACCAGGCTCCTCTGTCCATGGGATTTTCCAGGCAAAAGTACTGGAGTGGGTTGCCATTGCCTTCTCCGACCAGTACCTAGTAACTGTCAAAAAATAGTAACCATTAGCTATGGTTGTTTATGCGCTTCCCAGATGGCACTAATGATAGAACCTGCCTGCCAGTGCAGGAGATGTGAGAACGGGTTCGATCCCTGGGTATGGAAGATCCCCTGGCGGAGGGCTTGGCAGTGCACTCTAGTATTCTTGCCTGGAGAATCCCATGGACAGAGGATCCTGGCGGGCTACAGTCAATAGGGTCGTAAAGAGTTGAACACAACTGAAGCGACTTAGCATGCACGCATGCCTGGTTATTTATATTGCTACATAAATGCAGTATTACTTGCAGTACATTGAGATAAAAATACATAACTACTGAAGTTAAAAATGTTCACCCATATACACCCCAAGGATCCTCTCTAGCATAACACAGTAACCACCCTGTGGGAAGCAGCTTGGCCAGCCTCTCCGTTCTCAAGTGCCAGTATTCTCCTTGGCTTCCATGACTTAAGGCCTCGCTGTCTCCCAGTTTTTTCACAATTCTTTTTCAGGCACCTTATCCGTTGACTCTGATACATACTGACTCAGTTTTATACACTTGAGTGAAGTGAGTGAAGTCGCTCAGTCGTATCCGACTCTTTGCAACCCCGTGGACTATAGCCTACCAGGCTCCTCTGTCCTTGGGATTTTCCAGGCAAGAATATTGGGCTGGATTGCCAATTCCTTCTCTAGAGGATTTTCCCAACCTGGGGATCAAACCCGGGTCTCCTGCATTGCAGGCAGATTCTTTACCATCTGGGCTACAGGGAATAATTCTTGAATTTCTTTCCTTCCCATTGTCCTTTCTGCCACCAGCTTTGTCAGCCCATACCATTTGCCCCAGGATGACGTATATCAACCTGAGTGGTTTTTGTGCTGCCACGATTCTGTCCTCCACGGCTTCCTTGGAAAATCTCGGTACATGCACATATTATGTCATTTTCCCACCCATGGCTCTCCAAAGCCCTTCTGATAAAGCTCCCTATCCTCCATGTGGATGCTGGCTCGTGCTGTTACCCCATTCTCTCCTCTCTGCCTTGGGCCAGTGCCTCCTTCACCTCTGCCTGGCATACCCTCTCCTTCCACCCACTCCTCTGCCCTCACCCCTTTCTTTTGTGAAAGTCTTGATCTTAAGTTTTCATCCAGCATGCTGGACACGTGAACTCCTCCTCTAAGGAGCAGCTGATGCTCTTGGATTCGCACCTCGGGAGTTAGCAGCATTGAACTGGACCTACTAGCTGGTCACTGTCGCCCTGTAGGGCCACTCCCGTCCCCAGGGAACCAGGTGTGTTCAAAGGGAGCAGCTCAGCCTTTGCCCCACAAACTGGCTAACCTGGGAGACCAGGCAAGAGGCTGTGCTTCAGCTTGTGGCTGCTCAGAGCCTGTCTTTTCACTGTTGGATGTTTTCCTGAGAGAACTTGAATTAATAGCTCAGTAATGAATAATGAGGGGCTGGCACACACTCCTGTTTTCTTAACAGAATTGTGGCTGCCAGCTTCACTGTGTTTGCTACAATATTGCAAGGCTCTGGAATCTCCTGGAAGACTCCCAGTAGTTATAACATCTGTGGCATGGAGATGGTTTCCAAAAGATGGCACTGAAAAATCATCCAAAGAGATATAGCTATGTTCCTTTTGACCAAAGGGTTTTAACCGGCACCCATGGCTGGGCTTCAAGGAGTCTGCTGCTGCTAAGTCACTTCAGTCGTGTCCAACTCTGTGTGATCCCACAGACCGCAGCCCACCAGGCTCCCCTGTCCCTGGGATTCTCCAGGCAAGAACACTGGAGTGGGTCAAGGGGTCTAGGAACCCCCTAAGGCGTAGTGTGTATGTCTGTGTACATGCTGGGACCAAGGTGCCAGTTTTCCCTTTGGATGATTAGACTTATTTCATTTATTCATTAAAATGTTTGAACACTTGTTATGATTTGCCAGGCACTATGCTAAGCACAGCTTCCCCGGTGGCTCAGCGGTAAAGAATCTGCCTGTGATGTAGGAGATGTGGGTTGAATCCCTGGATTGGGACAATTTCTTGGAGGAGGGTACAGCAACCCACTCCAGTGTTCTTGCCTGAAGAATCCCATGCACAGAGGAGTCTGGTGGGCTACAGTCCATAGGGTAACATAGAGTAGGACACAACTGAAGTGACTGAGCATGCACACATCCTAAGCACTGGGGGCATATATCAGTAAAACACATACACATACAGAAAAGTATCTGCACGTACAGCCCTTATATTCTAGTGGGAGAAGGCAGATAATTAAAAAGTTAATTACATTCTATGTTAGAGGGTGCCAAGTATCACAGAGAAAAAGTAAGCAAGGTTGTTTTGAGATGGATGAAGTTTTGAATACAGTGGTCCAAGAAGGCATTATTGAAAAGACAACGTTAAGTAAAGACTTGAGACCACTGAGAGAGCAAGCTACATGGATAAAGGCATGGGTAAAGGGAAGGAGACCGTGCCAAGCAGAGGGGTCAGCAGTGAAGACCTGGGGGATATCCTGATTTCTTCAAAGTTAGCTTTTGCTTGACATTAAGGCAGACAGCAGGGTCTGAGAAAATATCACCACCTTCCGGCAGAGTGGAACCGCTGAGCATCTCAGGTCAAACCATTTTCTGTGGGATGGACCAGGCTAGTTTGTCTAACCAGAGCAGCAGAGAATATCACTCTGGACCAGGTACCAACATTCATTATCAGTCAAACCTGTTCTAACACGAGTTAGAAAAACTAAGCTGTTAGTTTTCATGAGGTGAAAGCACATATAACTTTTGGCTCAAATTTCCCATCGTCATTTTGGTCACTGGCCATTTTCAGGAGATCAATAGCCTCTCAGAAAAGCTTACTAACTGTAAGGGAGAAAGGGAGTATATTAAGATGCAAGGCGGAGAAAATTTTAACTTTGATTGCCTGTTTTCAGCTAAATTCTCTTTGTTCCAACAAAGAAACTCATTTGACAACATTTTGTAGATTGTAGTCCATTATAAAGATTTTGGCTTTACTCTTAGTGAGATGGAAACTTATTAAAGACATGATCTTACATTAAAATTATGGTCAAATGTACATAAAACTTACCATCTTAACCATTTTTAAATGTTACAGTTTAGTGGCATTAAGTACATTCACATTATTATGTAACCATCACAACTATCCATTTCCAAAATTTTTTCACCACCCAGTAGTGTAACTCAGTACCCATTAAACAATAACTCATTTCCTCCTTCTCCCAGCCCCAGGGTAACAACCACTGTTCTACTTTCTGTTTCTGGTGAATTTGACTGTTCTAGGCACCTCATCGGAGAAGGCAATGTCATCCCATTCCAGTACTCTTGCCTGGAAACTCCCATGGACGGAGGAGCCTGGCAGGCTGCAGTCCATGGGGTCGCTGAGTCAGACATGACTGAGCGACTTCACTCTCACTTTTCACTTTCATGCATTGGAGAAGGAAATGGCAACCCGCTCCAGTGTTCTTGCCTGGAGAATCCCACGGACGCGGGGAGTCTGGTGGGCTGCTGTCTATGGGGTCACACAGAGTCGGGCACGACTGAAGTGACTTAGCAGCAGCAGCAGCAGCAGGCCCCTCATGTAAGTGGACTCATACAATGTGTGTCCTCCTGTGTCTGGCTTATTTCAGTTAGCACATGGCTGCGGGGTTCATCTATGTTGTAGTATGTATCAGAATTTCATTCCTTCTTAAGGCTGAATGTCCTGTCGTATGTATATGCCACACTTTGTTCCTTCATCCGATGATGGCCGTCTGGGTTATTTCCGCCTCTGGCTCTTGGGAATGATGCTGCTCTGAACGTGGGTGCACGCATGCCTGTTCGAGTCCCTGTTTCCAGGTCTTCTGAAGCGGAATCACTGGCTCACGTGAAGCTCTCTGTTTAACTTTCTAAGGAGCCGTCCTACTGTTCTCCACAGCAGTTGCACCGTTTTACATCCCCACCCACAGCGCGCCAGCGTCTCCACGTTCTCACCAGCGCTTGTTTTCTGGGTTTGGTTTTGTTTCTGTTTGACAACAGCCGTCCTGGGTGTGAAGTGGTCTCGTTGTGGTTTTTCATTTGCATTTCCCTAATGATTAGAGATGCTGATCATCTTTTCAGAGGCCTTACTTACATTTTTAAAGTATCAAGTTGGCCAAATAGTTGATTCAGGTTTTTCCATAACATCTTGTGGAAAAACCCAAAGGAACTCTTGGGCCAGCCGAATATCACTCTGGCTGCTGTGCTGAAATTCTCAACTGTGAGGTGAGATGAAGGCTAGTTAGAGGGGCTTCCCAGGTGATTCTAGGTAAAGAACCCACCTGCCAATGCAGGAGGCATAAGAGACACAGGTTCAGTCCCTGGGTCTGGAAGATCTCCTGGAGAAGGGAATGGCAACCCACTCCAATATTCTAGCCTGGATGGACAGAGGAGCCTGGCAGGGTACTGTCTATACGGTCGCAGAGTCAGACACGACTGAAGCGACTTGGCATGCAGACACACAGTAGTCTAGGTATATGATGTTGGTGGCTTGGAACAAGATGATAGCAGTGGAACTTGGGAAGGAAGAGGGATAAGGTAAGGTAAGGAGGTATGCCCTGTCCAGTTAAGGAGGATGGCCCAAGGGGATGCCTGGAGAAGGGGGAAGGCAGTCTCTGGGACCCTGGGAGACTAGGGTATTAGCTCACACCAAAGTGTTTGCCTATATCCCCAGGACAGTAGCAGGGATAACACAGGGGAAAAGACAGCTCTGGAGTAGGACATGAGACCTTAAGGAAGGTAAGGGAGCGCCCAGGCAGGATACTCGGCCATGGCAACGTTGGAGTCTTTAAGGGGAGGAGGGGGCGTGCATTTTTTAAGAAGTGAATTTTGAAAGAAAATAAATATTTTAAAGTGGCAATGGTCAGTGAGCCAGACAACTGCAGCCGGGATGCGAACCCCTGATCTGCCCCCCTGAGAGACACCAGAGACCTGTAGACCTTGAGAGGAAGGCAGGAACTAGGAAGAGCTCACGCATATAGATGTATTTTGGTGACTGAACCAAAGGAATTCCAGAGATCACAGCAGGGTATCATCAGAAAAGGACACGTCATTGTGAGAGGTTGGGGGCCACGGGTGCCTGGCCAGAGGCTGAACCGCAAGGAAGGGAAGCCCTGGCATCTCACTCTGGTGTCGACCGAGAGCAGAAGGCCAGCAGTGGGGCAGCACCCGCGGCGAGGTGGGAGTTCTCTCTCACCCCCTGGCTGTGTGCCTAAGAGGTCACTTAGCAAGGTCATACATCTTGTGTTTCAGTTCAGTTCAGTTGCTCACCGTGGACTGCAGCATGCTAGGCCTCCCTGTCCATCACCAACTCCCAGAGTTCACTCAAACTCATGTCCATTGAGTCACTGATGCCATCCAACCATCTCATCCTCTGTCGTCCCCTTCTCCTCCCTCCTTCAGTCTTTCCCAGCATCAGGGTCTTTTCCAATGAGTCAGCTCTTCACATCAGGTGGCCAAAGTATTGGAGTTTCAGCTTCAATGTCAGTCCTTCCAATGAATATTCAGGACTGATTTCCTTTAGGATGATTGGTTGGATTTCCTTGCAGTCCAAGGGACTCTCAGGAGTCTTCTCCAACACCACAGTTCAAAAGCATCAATTCTT
>SJYV01010834.1:0-11092 GCA_006410875.1 Neotragus pygmaeus | reverse complement strand
AGTCTTTTCCAGTGAGTCAACTCTTCCGCATGAGGTGGCCAAAGTACTGGAGTTTCAGGTTTAGCATCATTCCTTCCAAAGAAATCCCAGAACTGATCTCCTTTAGAATGGACTGGTTGGATCTCCTTGTAGTCCGAGGGACTCTCAAGAGTCTTCTCCAACACCACAGTTCAAAAGCATCAATTCTTCGCCGCTCAGTCTTCTTCACAGTCCAACTCTCACATCCATATATGACTACTGGAAAAACCATAGCCTTGGTCAACACTGAAATCAGACTGATTATATTCTTTGCAGCCAAAGATGGAGACGCTCTATACAGTCAGCAAAAACAAGACCAGGAGCTGGCTATGGCTCAGATCATGAACTCCTTATTGCCAAATTGAGACTTAAATTGAAGAAAGTAGGGAAAACCACTAGACCATTCAGGTATGACCTAAATCAAATCCCTTATGATTATACAGTGGAAGTGAGAAATAGATTTAAGGGACTAGATCTGATAGAGTGCCTGATGAACTGTGGACTGAGGATCTACTGTTAGCAACTTTCAAATATAGTATTATTATTAACTGTTTGAGAAGGAAATGTCAACCCACTCCAGTATCCTTGCTGGGAGAATGCCATGGACAGTGGAGCCTGACAGACTACAGTCCATGGGGTCGCAGAGCTGGATATGACTTAGTGACTGAACAACTATAGTCATCATGCTGTATATTACATCCCCAGGACTTATTAGTTTTACAACTGGGAATTCTGTATGCTAGCCTAAACTCTGAAAGATGGTGAAAACCTGAATACTCTGAGATTTATATATGTATATATGTATGATCTCCTCACCCACTTTTACCTCTTTTACAAAACCCCTCCAATTTGGGGTATATTTCATATAAGATTTATAGAAATAAGACTTTATGGTATAACTTTTTCCCCCTCATATTTCAGTTAGTGAAGTCTCGCTGAAGGAGAGATGACTTCGGAGCTGGCTCAAATTGGGAGGGGAGAGGTGGATAAGGGTGGTAATATACTTCATTTTCTCAGCAAACAAACTTTCAACATACACGAGTATAAAAATACTTTTGTTTCAAACTCAGAAGACATAAATATTTTAGCCCGAATAGGCATTGTTAGATTTCCTGAGATATTTTCCTTCTAAGAGTATGAAAGTTATCTGAAGAGAAGTGTTACTTACTTGATGGGAATTTGCTGTCAGGACTCTGCATTGCAGGGGTAGCATCTGTGCACAGCCCATCAGTATATGATAATGTACAGTGTAATAACTGGAGTGCCTCACTTATGGTCTGTTTCCCTCAACCAGGATAAAAATTTCAAGGTGGCAAAATCTTTGTAATGGTTTGTGTACTGACCTGTCCTCTGCACCCCAGGAAGGGTGTGACCCACATAAGCTATAGAATGAATGTTTCTTGAAGCACTTGGCGTCTCTGTAATATTCCTGTCTGTTTGAACCACTCTTTGTCTTCCCTTCATTTTCAGTACCCTAGAGACTCAGCCATAAAAACAATTGTATTTAGAAGACAAGACTAATAAAGGGACTAAAAATGTCACACAGCCATGTGTACGACTTCTCCCACTTATGGGACCTCAGTGTCCTCCGTTTAACTTCCATTGGGATTATTGTTCATTTTGAACAAGTGGTTTCACGCCTCTGTTTCTGCCATTTCTGTTAGATACCTTTCTCACCTTAATAGCTTTGCTTATGTGCACACTTCACAGATGGTTTTCAGATACCCACCATTCCCTTTGCAGACCTTGTCACCGCTATTACAGGTGACATGATAATCACTTCCTAACAAGGAGATGAGGTCATTGAAATGCAAAGCCTTATTTCATGGTTGAGATGCCCCTTTTCACACCTGCACAGCTGCTGCGCAGGCATCTACTGTGCTGATGGGAAGTACCACTCAGGTAAGTAGCAATGTGTTTCAGGTAAGTGTCAGATTTTGAGACAAGCTTCATTAGAAAATTCAGTCGTCCATATGGGAAAAAAAAATCTGTTTCAGGGGATTGGAATATAAAACTATACACACATCTCTAATACATACACATTCAGGACAAATTTTTAAATTTTTTAATTTCATATTGAAGTATAGTTGATTTATAGTGTGTTAGTTTCAAGTGTACAGCAAAGTGATTCAGATATACATATACTTTTCAGATTCTCTTCCCATTTAGTTTATTACAAAACACTGAGTTCCCTGTGCTATACAGCAGGCAGGACAGGGTTTTTTCAGGATACCCTCAGCATAGTGCTACCCTCATTCACCTGTGTTGAGACCGCCTGACATCTCTCTTTCTCCTTTGTCTCTGACTCAACACAGGGAGCCTCACAGTTTTCATTGTCAAGGTTTCATGCTACAGGCAAATGGCCAAAAATAAGATAGAGATGAGCTCCCAGCAGCTGAGCTGATATCTGGTGTCTGTGTTTTGTTTGGGGGTGGGGGGAGAAAGTATGTTGGGTTAAATGCAACCTGTCTTAATATGCCTTTAAAGTTCTATTCTTAGATTAAAGTTAACTTTTATTTAGAGAAAAGTAAGGTTCATTTCATCTCCAATGTCAGGGACAGTTATTTAAAGGCTAACTATTGTGTTTGACAAGACGTTATAGGGACAGGTTGGATGTTTTCTGCCCCACACCAGAAGCATTATGTATCTCCAAGCTATTTTGCTATTAGCAAGAAATGGCTTTAGATATCATAATCTTGGTATTTTAGATGGTTGTTACCATAGACTTTTAAAAGTTGAAGTATAGCTGATTTACAATGCTGTGCTCATCACTGCTGTATGGCAAATATATATATGTATTTTTTCCATTATGATTTATCATAGGATACTGAATATAGTTCTCTTTGCTATACAGTAGGACCTTGTTTATCCATTCAAAAGCTTACATTTGCTAACCATAGACTTGCTCAATGTCTAGACAGACTCAGCGGGGTGGGGTGGAGGGGGGGACATGTCTTAAAATTATGTACTATTAATACATGCCTTATTTCTTCAAAAATGTGTAGGATTTTGAGTTTTCATTTAAAATATTTGTATATTCTTTTGCCTTATGAAAGTCTTATTTGCCAATTATATTAATATACTTTGCATATTTTTCTAATAATTAATGCCAGATAACTGGGAAAATGTGAGTATGGACAAATGGTTAGTATATCTTATATATCCTTTTATTTTCTGTGTAACTTGGGATGTTTTTTACAAGTACACATAGAATATCATGCTGATGGACGACCAGGGAAATTTTTTTATTTGAATCTTGATATCTAATCTTGATTATTTTTCAACAATTATGTGACATATTTATATGTGTAAAACTACTTCATGAAGCCTAGTTTATCCTTCTATCCTGTGAAATCTTTGCCTCGATTTATATTCCTCTACTTTCTTAAAAAGAAAAAATTGGAAACATACACATGTTTTATATCTTACATTTTTCTTCTCAGAGTGTATTGAGGGGGAAGATCTGTATCAGTGCACAGATAACTCCTTCACATATCTCTGCAGCCTCAGAGTTTCCTGTTGTGCATTTGGCCACTTCCACTCATACAGCAGATGACTTCATGATCGTAGTCTTCATTTCCATTGCCTTTGCACACATGAGCAAAAATTGTAAGTGCCCACTTCAGTTCAGTTCAGTTCAGTGACTCAGTTGTGTCCGGCTCTTTGCGACCCCATGATTGCAGCACGCCAGGCCTCCCTGTCCACCACCAGCTCCCGGAGTTCACTCAGATTCACGTCCATCGAGTGCCCACTTAACGTGAGATTATACAAGATGCAGGCTTAATATTGAAAATCGAGGGACATGGTGATTATGATACACTTCTTTTCATCCTTTTCACTCTTCCTTCCTCTAACTTCAGTAAAATGAGTGCCCTCTAGGCACTGATGTGATGTTTTCTGCCAGCTTGGAAATGGGGACTGTCTTCCTCATTCAGACAGGAATTGGCCTCATGGGAAACATCTCCCTCTTCTGCCTTTGCAGCTTCACTTCGCTCACTGGTCGCAGTTTGAGGCCCGTAGATCCAATTCTCATGCAACTGGCCATCGCCAATGCCACAGTTCTCTTCTCTAAAGGCATCCCACAGACACTGGCAGCTTTCGGATGGAGGGATTTCCTGGATGACACTGGATGTAAACTTGTCTTCTATATCCACAGAGTAGCCATGGGAGTTTCCTTTAGCACCATCTGCCTCTTCCATGGCTTCCAGGCCATTAAGCTCAAGCCCAGTATCTGGAGGTGGATGGAAATCCAGATGAGAGCTCTAAGAGTCATTGTCTTCTGCTGTTTCCTCTGCTGGATTGTGCATATCGTGATAAATTCGTGTATTCTTGTCATAGTAAAGGGTCCACGGAATGAGAAGAACTTCAGTACGAGAAATAATTATGGATACTGTTCTTGGTATATGATAGAGGATTCTGTAGGCTCAGTATACACAGTCATGTATTTTTCCCTTGATGTTACGAGTTTAGGTTTTATGGTTTGGGCCAGTAGCACTGTAGTTCTCTTCCTGTGCAGACACAAACAGCGAGTCCAACACATTCACAGCAACCAACTCTCCCCCAGACCTCCTTGTGAGGCCAGAGCCACATGCACTGTCCTGATCCAGGTAAGCTCCTTTGTTACATTCTATACAATCTACATTGTTTTGACAATTTGGATGACTCTAGTTGCCAACCGAGGGCAGTGGATGGTGAACATCTCTGTTCTTTTGGCCACATGTTTTCCAGCATTCAGCCCCTTTGTGCTCATTATCAAGGACACTCGTATCTCTCAGCTCTGCTTTGCCTGTAGGGCAAGGAAAACACTGTTTGCTAATGTGATTGTCGTTCTATGAGTCTCTTCTCAGTGGCATTCAAATATTTATCTCAACATCTGTGACTATTACTCTTAAGTGTTGGATATTAATTAACCCTAAAAGGAAATATATTATCAGTTTCTAATGGCCAGCATTAAGTATTTAAATAATTAAAACTTGTTTTATCAGCTGTTTTCACTCAAATAATTTCAAAATATTCTGACTTTAAATACTAATAGCTTACTTTTTAAAAAGGTTTATTTCTCTCTGGATAATTGAGTGTGCTCTATTTTTTAAAGTCTTACTCAATCTTATGTAATCGGAAATCCCAACAATTTTAATGAAGTCTAGATATAATGTACTGCTGCTGCTGCTAAGTCACTTCAGTTGTGTCCGACTCTGTGACCCCATAGACGGCAGCCCACCAGGCTCCCCCGTCCCTGGGATTCTCCAGGCAAGAATACTGGAGTAGGTTGCCATTTCCTTCTCCAATGCATGAAAGTGAAAGGGAAGTCTCTCGGTTGTGTCTGACTCTTTGTGACCCCATGGACCGCACCCTACCAGGCTCCTCTGTCTATGGGATTTTCCAGGCAAGAGTACTGGATTGGGGTGCCATCGCCTTCTCCAGATATAATATACATACATGTGTAAATATCTATATTCAACTGCCAATAGCATTTATTACATACCAAAATTATGAGTCTTTAATCTTACGTAATTCCAAAATTATCAAATCTATTTTACTGTTGTTTTATAAAGTTAATATACACATGTTCAATGATTTCCTTTGCTTATTTTAAAGTTTGTGAGAAAACTATCATTTATTTTATACTACTTTTTTAACATTTAAAAGCAATATGCTGTACTCAGTCACTTCAGTCGTGTCCAACTCTTTGCAACCTATAGACTGTAGCCAGCCAGGCTCCTCTGTCCATGTGATTCTCCAGGCAAGAATATTGGGGTGGGTTGCCATGCCCTCCTCTAGGGGATCTTCCCAACCAAGGAATCGAATCCATATCTCAGGCATCACCTGCAGTTTCTTTACCCACTGAGCCACCTGGGAAGCCCATTAGCACACTAAGATCCCCTAGACCTTGTTCCAATTAGCTCATGGTATCAGAATGTGGAGAAGCAAACTTACAGATCTGTCTCCTGACTACCTTCATAAGGCATATAACTGGTCTGTTATCAACTGCACACAGGCCTCCTGAATGTATGGTTTCTCCACCCCTGCAGAGCCCATTAAATTGATGATGTAAGCGATATATGCAGTAAGCAAGGACACCAGCATAAAGACAAACACTCACTGAAGTGTCAGAGTAGCATTTCACATACTCCCATCAAGCACAGGATATGAAGTAAGTGAAGAACAGAACCAGGAGAAATCATGTCCTAGAGCAGGCCTGGTAGGCACTGTGAGTGGGCTGTGCAGTAGTGTCTTGTGTGTGTGTGTGTGTGTGTGTGTGTGTGTTACTCAGTTGTGTCCGACTCTTTTGCAACCCCACTGAACTGTAGCCCGTCAGGCTCCTATGTCCATGACATTCTCCAGGCAAGAATACTAGAGTAGATTGCCATTCCCTTCTCCAGAGTGTCTTATACAGGAATTATTAATTTGCATGTCATAGGTCAAATTTATAAACAATGATGTTCAGTTACTTAGTCGTGTCTGACTCTTTGCAACCCCGTGGACTGCAGCGCACCAAGCCTCCCTTTCCTTCACTATCTCCCAAAGTCTGATGAAACTCATGTCCATTGAGTTGGTGATGCCATCCAACCATCATCCTCTGTAGCCTCCTTTCCTTTTCCAGTCAGTTATAAACAATAATCTCTATTAAATGTTAACCTGAAAAAAATGATACTGATTTTTGCTTTTATGTTAACCATTCTTCTATATTTTTTCATTCTTTTATTTTTAACACAACTTTCTTGAACCTTGTATTGATAACTCAGAAGAGTCCACCTCTTGTCAATTGGCTTGCAATAGGAATCTTTATTGTCTTAAATTAGGCTAATAAGTTTTTTTAAATATAAGCTTTCTCACAAATCCCATTAACATCCACATACTTAATCCTTCTTTGTATCAGTTTATGCAGTTTTCAGAAAGTTTGAAGAATTCACACTATTCTTGACACTTGTGCAATTACTAATATTGTGTCCATAACACATGAAGTTTGGCCCATCATTTCTATTCATTTGGTCCTTTCCATCTCTAATAACATATCCCCATATTTGGTGACCAGGGTAATCGGAAGGGAGAAATAGGGGAAGAATGGGAATTTCTAGAACACAGGCTTTGTTGGGGTTTCTGCAGGAAAGGCAAGACAGGGCTGGGTATAAAGCTTAAGAATGGCTGGTTTGAGTGATTTCCACAGGTTTTAGGGTAAATAGCCCTTTCCCTAGTCATTTAGTTCCTGGCTCTGGGTTGATTTAGGACAGGAGAAACATTCACACGTGTGTAGTGGAAGGTAGCGAAGCCCTGAATCTACACTTGAATGGTTTGCTCCAGGGAGGCTAGTTGCAACAGGAACTCAACTCTAGCTCTGAGGTTGGCCCTGTGATTAGTCGCTGCCAAACTGACAGATACAGAATCTAAGAAAGGACCCATTAGAGAGGCAGAGAAGGACCCTAAGTCCAGATAAAAGGCATTTTTACAGGTCAGCCCATAATTAGGTTTGCTGTTTTTTATGGCATTAGCCAAGAAAACACCTGTAATTTGGGGGATCAGTAATATTATCTTGGTAGAATTTTAAAGTATATTAAAATTGTGAGATCTACAATTAAATTTGGCTTATGTCTCATGGGAAGTTTGTAGGCCTAGCAGTGTGTTATGAGAGAGTGAAAGATGATGATTTAGTAAAGTTCATGTAAAGATTCATGATATTTGGGTGTAACTAAGGGGAAGAAGGGAGAAGGCAATGGCGACCCACTCCAGTACTCTTGCCTGAGAATTCCCATGGACGGAGGAGCCTGGTGGGCTGCAGTCCATGGGGTCGTGAACAGTCGGACCTAACTGAGCGACTTCACTTTCACTTTTCACTTTCACTTTCATGCATTGGAGAAGGAACTGGAAACCCACTCCACTGTTCTTGCCTGGAGAATCCCAGGGACAGGGGAGCCTAGTGGGCTACCATCCATTGGGTCGCAGAGAGTCAGACACGACTGAAGTGACTTAGCAGTAGCAGCAGCGAGGGGAAGAAGTGGTCATGATCAGAGATACAGGGCAGGAAATTGTGGGGTAAATGGAGGGACTGGCAGGAGAAGGCACTAGGGGCTGAGGATTCCTCTGCCCAAGAAGTAGAGGGGTTGGTTGATCTGAGTCAGGTGCCTCCTGGGGAAATCATTAATCTCCACTAATACTTAGAATAGCACTGGGACTTCCCTGGCCGACTAGTGGTTAGGCCACTGTGCTTCCACTGCAGGGGACCGGGTTCCATTGCTAGACCTAGATCCCACATGACACAACTAAGATTCAGTGCAGTTAAAAGTTCTCTCCAGGATTTTCATAGAGGTAGTCATATAGACAAAACATGTAATAAAAAAAAAACTAAGCACTGTGCCAATGCTCTTTAAACATTTTGACTTTAATCATGCCTGCGCTTTTACGTTGAGAATCCTGAGTTTAAAGCCTCTTCTTTTACTCCATTAACCGTAGGCTTTGCTCTTATCTTTAGTGTATTTCATCCTTGCCTGCCCACAATACCACTTAGCTAATTTCCGGATATCAGGATAGGCCGACCATCCCTGCAGATGCCGCCATGATGTAAACATTTCCCAGAATGACAGGCTCAGTAGGTCGCAGACTGCGTGGGGGTTGAGCTAACGACCAGAAGAGTAGCATCTCTGAGAGCATGCAACGTGTCGGGGCGGGACTTGCGGCATCTTGCACTTAGGGGATACTATGACTGTTTTTGAGACCATTTGCTGGATCAGGGGTTCGAGGTCCCCACTACACAGTAGCGGGTCTGACGTTCACTGTGGGTGCTGCCATAGTGTCTCCGTGTCCTGCTCAGGTCTACCTCTTATCTCCCAGGTAGCCCTGGCACTGCTCCGTCCACACCTTCTCATGGCCACACGGAAGGCCCAGGTTCTCCAGACTCTCAGCCTTAACCCTACTTAAAATCGAAGGGTCTCCAGCTCAGGCTATAGCAGTGCATGCTCCTGTTTCCAGAACAGCGGGGCAGTTATAGATATAGATATAGGGAATGATGAAATGTGGAAGAGTGTTACAGGCAGAGACACACATATTCAAAGCCTGGGAGGCACACGAGTCAAGACCATTCTGGAAACCTGGGTTCCCTCTCGTGTCTGCAGGAAGCAGGGTGAAAGAAGTCACACTTTGGCAGTCCAAGCGGCTGGGTCTTCAGTCGGGGGCTCCTGGAAATCATGGACGTTGGAAGACAGCACAGACTCTGAGCCATGGTTTTCAAGTATTTGAGATGTTGCTCAGGGCGAGCAGAATGGGCAGGACAAGGCATGATGAAAGTGGAGGGGGAAAAAACAGTGAGGGCGGACAGGAGGACAGTTCTGGCGGCGGACAGTTCTAGAAGTGGAAATAGCCTGGAGATTAATGCAGGTTCTTGATGGATCTTAATGATCGAAGTAAATAACCACTCAGATTTTTTGCCCAAACATCTAGAATGGAGATGGGGAATTTGGTGGGAGAAGCAGGATTCAGGGAAGATTAGGAGTTGGATTTTGGATATGGGGATTCTGAGATGCCCCAAAGTGGAGGTGGCACATAAGCAACTGGATTCCAGGTCTGCAGTTTTGAGGAAGGACCCTGAGGCCTGGACCAGAATCAAGCCTTGTGCTCAGATGGGAGAGCAGGTTTTACTGTCAGATGGACCCCGAAGAGGGATGTGCTGAAGGGCAGAACTAAACTGAGCTTGTAGTGGGGAGGAACACTGTTTGGTGCAAGAAGAGTCTGCCAGAGGGGAAAGGAGTAAGTAAAGAGCCACGGCTGGAATGGAAACACTGGTGGAAAATGAAGATGCTCCTTTTTTAAGTCTCAGCAGACTCATATAAACTCCCTGCAAAAAAGGGAAAGGCCAGCCAGCCTCGTGCAGCAGCCTGGACTCAATCATGAACAAGGGGTCTCAGCTTTTTCAGGAAATTTCAAATTTAGAACTGGATGGACTTAAGGCTATCCAGGCACTTAGTAATTGATTGAAACTGGTTCCAAAACCCACAGAGGATACCAGTCTTGGTTTCTGGAACTTTCTGGGATTTTTTAATATTTTTGATCCTTGGTTGCTTGACTCTGCAGATGCAAAACTGGTAGATATGCAAAAGACCAAGCATTTATATTATTAAATATCACATTTTCTTAAATACTTAAAGGCAGGTAAGAAGCAACCAAATTTTAAAAAACTCATCACTTTATTTACACCAATATCATTTCCTGAAGTGTTAATCCTGTAGGCAGAATTAGCTCACCTTTACTATTTTTTAAAGATATACATAAATTTGCTGCTTTAGCCATCTCTAAGTACATTCTTTAAAAGTATAAAGTACGTTTATGTTGTTCACAGGATTCACCCATGTTGTGGCAGGTATCAAAATTTCCTTCCTTTTTAAAGTTGAATAATATTCCAGTGTATGTATGCAACACCTGTTTATCCATTCAGTGGTTGATGGACATCTGGGTTGTTTTGACCTGTGGCTATGGTGAATAACACTGCCATGAACATGGCTGTACAAATGTATCTTCATGTCCTTGCTTTAAAATGTTTTGGGTATATGCTTAAAAGTGAAATTGCTGAGTTAAATGTTAAGTCTATGTTTAATTTTTTAAGATTTTGTCATACCATTTTCCATAGCAGCTCCACCATTTTACATTTCCGCCAGCAATACCACAAGGGTTCCAAATCCTCCACACCCTAGCCAGCTTCTACTTCAGTTCAGTTCAGTCGCTCAGTTGTGTCCAACTCTTTGCAGCCCCATGAATTGCAGCACACCAGGCCTCCCTGTCCATCACCAACTCCCGGAGTTCACTCAGACTCACGTCCATCGAGTCAGTGATGCCATCCAGCCATCTCATCCTCTGTCGTCTCCTTCTCCACCTGCCCCCAATCCCTCCCAGCATCAGAGTCTTTTCCAGTGAGTCAACTCTTCGCATGAGGTGGCCAAAGTACTGGAGTTTCAGCTTTAGCATCATTCCTTCCAAAGTAATCCCAGGGCTGATTTCCTTCAGAATGGACTGGTTGGATCTCCTTGCAGTCCAAGGGACTCTGAAGAGTCTTCTCCAACACCACAGTTCAAAAGCATCAGTTCTTCGG
>SJYV01010832.1:0-11081 GCA_006410875.1 Neotragus pygmaeus | reverse complement strand
TTGTGATTTCCTTGTAAATATCCTAACATCCATTCAGTCCCTGGTTGGAGATCTTAATCCCACAAGACTGCCCAAACCCCCCCAAAATTAAAACCTTGCCTACATGAAGTTCTGTAGAAGTACTATTTAATATGAAAAAGGATACAATTTTTTTGTTTGTTTATTTTTGTTTCTTTGCCATGCTATGTGGCTTGTGAGAATCTTAGTTCTCCAACTAGTGATTGAAATCAGGGCCTCGGCTATGAGAGTGCTAAGTCCTAAACATTGGACTGCCAGAGGATTCCCAGGATACAGGCTTAAACATTATGTAGTGCTAAAATTTAATAAAGTGATTTTAAAATGGGCCATGGTCATACTTCAGCCTCGTTGTTTTGCCAACAGCCAGCATGTTTTATGGTATATAATATAGGTCTCTGTTTACATGACTGCTTTTTAAAAGAAAAAAAAAAAAATCTTCCTTTGGAGGGACTTCCCTGGTGGTCCAAGTGGTTAAGATCTGCACTTCCACTTCAATACCTGGTTGGGAAAGATCCCTCATGCAGTGTGGTGTGCCCAAAAAAAACACCAAAATTGGAAATTGATGGATTAATATATAGGGCAAGATGTTACAAAGCAAATATAAAGAAATGTTAACATTATTGAACCTGGCAATTGAGCATTTGAGTGTCACTGTATAAATTTTTTAAACTTTCTATCTTTAAAATTTTTTCATAATAAAATGCTGGAGAATAAAATATCCAGTGTCATCAGGTACATATAAAAGTCAAAAGTAACAATATGATTAAACACTTTAAGGTCTGTGTACTACATTAACGGTCAGACTTGTTTTCCTTGCAGGTTAAGTTCAGCGAACTAACTGTTGACATGTTCCGGATGTTACAAGCTCTGGAAAGGGAGCCAATGAATTTAGCTTCCCAGATGAATAAACCAGGAATGCAGGTGATTTTTCTCCCTACATTTGCAGTTTACTGCTTCTGCTCCTCATGGAATGCTATTATTCAGCAAATGCCACAAGTGTAAATAAAGAACTCTGATGAGACACAGGAGAGAAAGATAAGCATAATGACAATTTTGAAAAAGATATTTGACAAAGAGGAGAGTAAAAATAGACATTGATAATCTACGCATCAAGTGCGTTTTGTATAGTCATTCCTCTGTATCCACGAGGCTTTTGTTCTAGGAACCCTCTGGATACCAAAACTTTCAGATGTTCAAGTCCCTCATATAAAGTTTTTGCATAATGTTTACATATAACCTATACACATCCTCTCATATACATTAAATCATCTCTAAATTACTTATAACATCTAACAATGTAAATTATATGTAAATAACTGTAAATACAATGTAAATGTTATGTATATAGTTGCTGGTGCACAGCAAATTCAAGTTTTGATTTTTGGAACTTCTCAAAAAATATTTTTCAAATATTTTGGATCTGTGGTGGGGTGAATCCATGGATGTGGAACCTACGGAAGCAGAAGACCAACTGTGTTTGCATTGTTTTCTGTGTGTAAATATAGGAATCAGCTGACAAGCCTACCAGGCGAGAAAACCCCCACAAGTATCTGCTCTACAAACCAACCTTCAGCCAACTATACACTTTCTTAGCAGCATCTTTTAAGGTATATATCATCCAGTACTTCTTACTATGTAAGGGAAAGATATGGCTTAAATGGAATCTGAGAGTCACTCTTCTCTCGAATATTTGAGTCAAGAATTTAGGAGAAATATGAAAATGAAAACTACCTTTAGAATATCCTAATCATAGCTATTTTTGGAGTAGAAATTGCATATGACATTAGGAATGATCCCTACCATTAATTAATGAGAATATTGATTAATTATCATTCTGCTTCATCTGGATTTTTCTTACTCAGCTGCTTTAAGCCTAACAGTCAATGCAGAACTGAAAAGCAGGAGCAGACTGTATAGATGTGTTCCAAATTCAGGCTACTCTGGGAAACATTTTGGTCATCTGAAAGAACCACGGAATAGGGGATTCCGCTCAGTTTGTATAGAGAAAGACAGACGGAAGCTTGTCTTTTAGACCTGTAGTCGGGATCTTTATGTCTCCGATTTAAGTTTTCAGAGAACATTCTTTAAATGATGTTTTTGAAGCAGAGAATACCTTCAAAACTTCGGGCCATAGTTATAGATTAATCATGAATCTCTGCTGTGTAGACAAATGGAAGTTGGAAGTAACAAGAATGATTTTTCTCTTGAAGACCATAATATGTTAAATTAGGTCCTCGTTTTCCCCACAACTTGATTATGTATTTATTTCTGGCTGTGCTGTGTCTTTGTTGTTGCACGGACTTTTCTCTACTTGCAGTGAGCAGGGGCTACTGTCTAGTTGTGGTGCTTGGGCTTCTCATTGCTGTGACCTTTCTTGCGGAGCACACGCTCTAGAGGGCACGGGCCCAGTAGTTGTGGTTAGAGGGACAAGTGGCGTTCAGCCACCCGAGATTGAACGATAACAGTTCTGTGATGCCCTCAGATGTACGGAGCTGCACACGCACTACGCTGACTGGCTCAGCATGTGCCTACCCTGTGCTGGCAGGCATGGGTAACCCTTTGAACCCCATTAGTGATAGGGATCAGGGATTGCAGTTATTCCCCATGAACGAGAAATTCCCAGTAAGTGCGGGTCATAAGCTTGCGTTGATTAAGTCCCTGCCCTTTGTACACACCACCCGTCGCTACCGATTGGATGGTTTAGTAAGCCCCTGGGCTTAGTTGCACATGGAATCTTCCCAAACCAGGGATCGAACCTGTGTCTCTTGCATTGACAGGTGGATTCTTTACCTGTGAGCCTCCAGGGAAGCCCTCCTCACAACTGTAAAATGTCACGAACTTGCAATGAAACTGTTGTTTTCTGTTTGTCGTTTTGTATGTGTGATTTTCTTTCATTTCAGGAGCTGCCTGCCAATAGCGTGCTTCTGATTTACCTGTCAGCCACTGGCGTTTTCCCCACAGGTCGTTCTGATAGTGAAGGTACAATAAAGGAATGCTCCCTGTTGTGAGCAGGGCTTGAATTCTCTTTATTTTCTACAAGGCGATGGCCCACGAACTGTCTCACGCTTTCTAGAGAGGCTCCTAAATTTGCAACTTGGTCTATTTGCTGAATTGGCAGTCTTGTAGATACCTATTTTATTTGCTGAAGTCTTATACATGGAAGTTAAAAAAAATCATGAGTAAATTCACATGCTGCATACATACGTTACTAACAAATTTGCTAAAAGCAAACATATATATATATATTATGCAGGGACTAACCAATTACTGCTTCACATCACTGAATTTTTCTGAGCCTTTTGTGCGTTAGAGAATCTGGTCAGAGGCTTCACTGTGGCTGGCAGTCTTGTAGAAATCAGTGCACTTTTGTACCTGTGAAAGTTCAAGTCCTTGACATGATTTTGTTTTGTGTCCTTTCTTTGGTCTTACCAATTCAATCTGTAGAAACTTGGGATGCTATTTCAGAATAAAACCATGAAATGGTCCAGAACATATGAGTTTAGAATATATGAAATTGGTCAAAGTTGATGAGTAAATTGGAAGTAAACAAGGCAGTTAAATCTTTATCTGGACAGAAATTTTTTTCTTAACATCCTTAGCATTTTCCTCCTCATTTGTTTGTTGAAATTTGCATTCCTTTATACAATGCATGTCCCTGCCATCTTCCTTGCATGACCTACAGATCCTCTTAAAGTGTTAAAATGAAAACAAAACAAAAATAAATCTCAATCTTTTCACTGCAGTAGTTTTTTAAGGGATGAAGCATAACATTAATATTAAAAGTGTTGCAAAATCATGAACTAATTTTTTGGTAATAAAGTTAGTGATTTTATTTGTAAATAATTATTTCCATGTCTTATAACATTGTATTAAATATTCTATACCCCCACCTAACATGTTGATATCTCTTGTTTTACTTTTTTCAAAGTACAGTAGGTACTAACTGAATGGGCCTTTGAGAGAGATTATTTCTCACATCTCATAGTTGCTGTTCCATTTACACAAGAGTTTAACTGATAGCACCAGTGGGAAAAGGCTAATTCCCGAACTGGAATTACAGTGGTTGATAAAATAGTAATGATAATGGATTTTTCCCCTACACTGATATTTGATAGTTCTTTTCTTACATGAAGTTTTTGTCAATGAGAATTTTCAAGTCTTATTTCAAGTCACTACATTTTACAATTAGTGACTCACTTAAAATTAAGAAATCATTGAACCTTGGTCTCCCACATTGCAGGCAGTCTTTACTGTCTGAGCCACCAGGGAAGCCCTAAAATTATATTTTAAAAAATCATTAGGACTTCATTCTGCAACTCTTTTATCTAAGTACTTTTATTTGTTGAACTTGAGATTTTAATTTTGCTTGAAAAGATCATTTTGAACATCCCAGATCTCCCCCCTCTTTTTTTCAACCCAGAATAATGGCATACAGTAGATTTTTGTTTTGTTTCTCATTATTATCTGAAGAACTAATGATAATGATCTTTTAAAATGCTGAAACAGGCAACATGCTGAAATATTTTAATTCTGTGTTAAACTGAAGTGTTAAATTTAAAATTAATAAAAAAAAATTTTTAATTATTTTCCACTTGTATCAGTGAGAGATTCACCTGGTACCTTTGTATTTGAACATCATATTAGTGTTACTCTTCAACTGAAGTCTAGGATTCTTCCCTTCTGTTTTTATAGGTCCTTATGATTTTGGAGGGGTACTTACTAATAGTAACCGAGATATTATAAATGGAGATGCCATCCACAAACGAAATCAGTCCCACAAGGAAATGCATTGGTATGTATTCTGGTGTCTTTCCCTATTATAAAAATTAAAGTTATATCTTAAGTGAAGTGGGGACTGTTTTCTAGTACTAGAAATGTCCCCTCAGACAACTGTTCATAACACTTATCCGGATTCCAGCGATATTTCAGGCTCTGACTACCTTAGACATTTAGAATTGTTGGCTTATACTTTAAACATTTTCATTGAGTATCTGTTATATGTCAGGCACCATTATGTCACTGAAGATCTGTTCATTCAAGTTGGAGGAGGCAATAAATATGTACATAAGTAATAACTCAGGACATGATGCATGTTAATATCAACATAAACATTTTAATACAAGGCTCTGTTGGTATAATACAACAAAACTGAAGTTGGCTGTATGATTTCAGGTAACATCCATGAACGTTTGCTCAACACACTCACTGCTTGGGCTGTTAGTAGCCCTAGGGTTTCTCTAGCTGAGAGACAGCAGTTTCACTATAGAGGAAACTGCCTTGCTCGCAACTGCATTCTAATAACACTCTACATACAAACATAGCTCTTCAAATTAAAGAGTGGCTAAGGAAGGGCAGAGAGGGGAATGTTTCAATTATTACACACGTAATAGTGAAAGATTCCCCAAGCCATGTGTTGGTGCTATAGTTGACCTTACTTGTAAGTGATATATATTAGAAAAACCTGTATTTGAGATATCTTGGGGTTTGATGATACTGCTCATTGACACATCATTTTGTACATTTACATTAATATTTATTCACATATATGCATTGTCCACTAACCCTGGGAAAGAGCATGCACACCAGTATTGTGATCTTAAGAAGTGATCCTCAAATGCATGTTACTGGACTTTGGGTCCAGTAGTTCTTCCGTGGACCAGTGAATCTGTATCTATAACAAGCACCCCAGCTGATTCCGATGCAAATGTTCAGAGGAAATGTAGGCAATAATAAAAGGGGAGCCCTCACTTACCGTCTGCAAAATTGAGATATAGCTTAAAATAGCCGTCCCAAACCTTTTCGGCACTAGGGACAGGTTTTGTGGAAGACAGTTTTTCCACGGCATGGGGTGGAGGACATGGTTTTTGGATGATTTAAGCGTATTACATGCATTACGCACTTTATTTCTATTATTATTATATCAGCTCCAACTCAGATCATTAGGCATTAGATCCCAGAGTTTGGGGACCCGTGGCTTAAAACATTGAAAATATTTAAATTGGATATGGATTTTGAAGGATTCATTGAAATAGAAATCTGGTTGTGTTAAATGGCAACCCACTCCAGTACTCTTGCCTGGAAAATCCCATGGACTGAGGAGCCTGATAGGCTACAGTCCATGGGGTCGCAAAGAGTAGGACACGACTGAGCGACTTCACTTTCACTTTCACCTGTTCTTAGGAGGAACTTTTAAAAATACTACATAAGTCCCTAAATGCTGCTCTCTGAGATTTTCATGTGTGTTTAATCCATCTTTAAATATATAGACTTCTCTTTAGTTTGCATATTCTCTTCTAAAAACATTTATTTATTGCTCACTTGGCCGTGCCAGGTCTTCTTGCAGCATGCAGAAGTGTACATTGTGAGATGCAGGCATCTCTCTGGTCATGGCTCGTGGGCTCTAGCGGGCAGGCTCAGCAGTTGTAGCACAAGGGCTTAGTTGACCTGTGGCACGTGGGATCTTAGTTCTTTGACTAGGGGTCAAAGCCACGTCCTCTGCATTGGAAGGCAGATTCTTAACCACTGGGCAACCAGGAAGTCCCTAGCTTGAATATTCTTGAATAATTATTATGTCTTGGTTTTTCTTTTTCTTTTTCCCCCAAATAAAACTGCTCACTTGTCTACCCAATAAATACAGACTTTTTTGGTCTTCTGCTTAATTAACCTTTGTTTTTCTCTCAGTGCTGTGATGAAAAAGAGATGTGAGTAGACCAAACTGAAAAATAAGATTTCTGAGGCTCGGCCGATAGAGTTATACAGGCATTCACTGTTACCGTCGTTGTTGTTTTCCCAGCCTCCATCCTGGAGATCTCTACCCCTTCACAAGGAAGCCACTGTTCATCATTGTGGATTCATCCAACAGTGTTGCTTACAAGGTAAGTTCTGCACACTCCATTGCACATTAGATGCTACAGCACCACCCTGAGGTAACCAACCTGAACGTGTGCCTTTTTATTTTGCTTTATCTTATTTAATTTTACACAATTTGTATTTAGTCTTTCTTTTCTTTTGAGGTTGTGCATGCTAGTCAGGATCTGGTGCTATGACTAGAAACAAGAAGAAAACGCATGAATGGACACTCAGTGGAAAATAATAAATCCTCCTGCAGGAAAAAAATATTCAAGATTTCCAAGATCTCTGGTGGGAGGTTTATTTTTGTTATATAATGCAGAATAATTTTCTTTTATAGAGGTGGAAGTATATGGGCAAATTTTCTTTTCCAGTTTTCATACTTTTTCCCCTCTACACACTGAGCTACTATAGTTTAAGTGAAATTTCTATCCCATGTTATGTAGTTACAGTCATTGAATATCTACACAAATTGTTTTAGATGCACTTTTTTTTTTTTTTTAATTTGTGACAGTAAGTGAAAAACGATGACCCTGAAATGGTGCTGAAATAAGTAGCAGGGACTGAATGTGAAAATTCCTTGTTTTGTATTTTGCTGTTGAAACAGGTTTTCAGTGGTTGTGTAAAGAATGGCAGTAGGAAGACCCTTTAAAGTTGGATGTTACAATTCAAACTATAGTATTTTACAGGAAAATGAAAACAGGAGTTTTTAGAATCCTTTGTATGTAATTCGAATATTTCATTAGTGGTCAGTATGCTCAGAAATATGCTAGAAACACTGATATGCCAATTAAAGTTATTTCTTTTGTGGGTGTTCATATAAATAAATGGAGACGCAAACATTAATAGGTTTATATCAGAAGAGCAGTAAAAATGTCTGCTAGCCAAGAAAGCCGACCCTATGCGTATGTTTCCATCGAATTTTCATGCTTAGTTTCACTTTTTAAAGTCTGAATTCCAGGAGCGTCCAATCCACCCTGAGTTGTTCAGCATGTTTCCTGCCACCCATTTTGTCCAGTTTAACATTACAGCTTTTGATTTTTAGGAAACTTAGCTGTGCACTTTCTTAAATCCTGTGTGTGCTGTTGTCATTTTTTTTATCTTTTTGAGAGAGCGGTAAGTTGCTGAAGGAAAAGGTTTATTCACTACCCCAATTAAACATATAAGCCGGAGGAGTCCAGGCATTTTGTGTCTTCACAGTGTTCAAAAAAGTGTTCTGTGTCTTTGTCAATGAAAAGGAGTCATTTGCTTCAGTTTAATGATGTAACAGAGTATGCTGATGCACCAGATCAAGTGAATTGCTTACTATGATCTAGTGTGCATTTAAAGTTCTTTAGCAGTCTGTTAATTTCTACTGAATTTAATTGGACATTATTTGATACCATCTTTTTATAATCTCAAGAATATCATTCATGTTATGTACTTGTTCCTTCCAGTGTCGTTTGGATGTAGAATGAGTATTGAATGTTGATTGTTAAAAAACACCACTGTGCATAATTGAAATTATATATCATGATTTAATTCTAGATTTCTATACCCTGAGCCTCAGGATAACAGTGGAATAATGGAAAGATTTTTGTGTTTGTTTGGTGTTGATGGCACATGCACTATTATTCCCCTAAAAAATTAAATTATTGAGAACAAAGTGATCATTAGAAATGAAATGGGGGGCCCATATGCATTGGGCAAATCAGAGTCTTAACCAATGGACTGCCAGGAAAGTCCTGTACAATGGTTTTAACAGCTGAGCCACACAGTAAAGTCTTTCTTTCCTGTGCAACTTTCTACTTTGCCTGGAGCAAATAATATTATCTTTGCTCCTTGTTTGTTTTTTTTTTTTCCCCTGAACTTATCACAAATTGAACCCTAAGTTCCTCACCAGTCGTCTAATCTTTCCGGTTGTTCAGAGGCATCATTTTATCTCTGGGACAAATTATCTCCCAGAGCCTCTGGACCAGTGCCCTCTACACATACTATATATACAGCTCTCATCCCAGAATCTCTTATTATTATTCTGGGAATTCTTTATGTCTCTTTTATATTGGATCCCCTGTTTCCTGAATCCCCTATCTTCCTCTTGGACACTCTATTACTGTCTCATTTGGTTTATTCCTTCATTTTGGTGCAGCATCTCTAGCAAAATCTAGCCTTCTGGGAAAGGATGGATATGAGATAAAACAATCGAAGTCTCATACTTCTGCAAATGTCTGATTTACCCTCACACCTGAACGATGGTTTTGGTGTCAGAAGTTATTTCCCTTCAGAATCTGGGAAGCATTGTTGCATTGCTTTCTATCTTCAATATTTCTAGTATTTCTTTCTTTTTTTCCCCCTAGTATTTCTTAAGAAGTACAGAGCATTCTAATTCTGGATCTTTCATCTGACCTTTGTTCAGTCCCTGGAAACATATAGGCTCTTCTCTTTGTCAGCAGTGTTTTCAACTTAACAAAGTGCCCTGGTCTGGCTTTACTTTTAACTATGGTACTTGGCATGTAGTTCGTGAGTCCTTTCAGTCTGGAAATTCTGCCCATTTTCTTGAGTTTTTTCAGTGATTTCCTCCCCTCTGTTTTCTTCTTTTGAGAATTTTTGTCATTCAAGTATTGGACCTTCTGGTCTAGTCCTCAGATTTTTTTTGCCATTTATTTTCCAACTTCCAGTCTTTTGCTCTTTGGGAAATTCCTTCACCTTTATCTTCTAAACCTTTTATTGAGCTTTTCATTTGTTTTCTGGATGTTTCTTTCATGAAGACATGGACGGGTGTGTGTAAAACATGTATACATGCACATATATAATTGGTTTTTATCCTGGTTGAAATACGCTGTCTTTCCTTTGAGAATGTCAAGGATCATTTTAAAAGTTCTCTCTCGTGGTATCTTTCTCCTCCATTATGATTTTCTTCTAGTGCTTTTCCTTCATATTTCATTTTAGAGACTCATAATTTTTGCTTTTCTGATCAGATTTAAGAATGGAAGCTAGCAAAATGGTTGGAATCTCTGATGTTGTAGGCAGGGTCGTCACAGTGAGCTGCTCAGTGTGACAATCTAGCTCAGGAGCCGTGGACCAGTACCTCCTGTCAGATCATCAGCAGCATTAAAATTAGAAATAAATTTCACAATAAATGTAATGCTCTTGAATTATCCCGAAACTATCCCTGCACCCCTGGTCTTCCACGAAATCAGTCCCTAGTGCCAAAAAGGTTGGAGACCACTGATCTAGCTGGGCCTTTTCGTTGAATCATTTCAGGTGTCAATATCTTTAGGTCTTTCTTCCTGGTCTGGTCATACTCATTGGAGCAGACTCAACTGTTCTGCCCAGAATGTAAAGATCTATTAGCATTATGCTCTGTTCTCCTTGAAGTCTATGTGAGTTTATATTAATATCTGCTTATACATGTATTTTTATATACCCAGTGCCTCATACTTTAAAAATTCTTAATAAATGTATATTGAATGATTATTTGAAGACAGGCACCATTATTCTTATTTTACAGTTGAGGAAACTGCCCATGGAGCTCAGATATCTCGCCTGATTGAGTCCAGCAGTCTTTCTCATTTCAGCACTCAGGCTGTTTCTACACTTAGAAAGGGAGGTGCTTTTCATGCTAGTCTGAGTCTCATTTCAGAGGAGATGGATTGAAACGCCAAGATCTCTTAGCAGAACAAGTGTATCCCACATGTTGACTCTCAAATTTCCCTCAGGGTCTAGGCCTCATCTGTAGTGATGTAGTACGAGTGGGGTTAAAAAAAATAACATCTATCATTTTGGCCAACAGTTCTGCTTTTCTTTTCCCCCTTTGGAAGAAGAAAATCCTTTGAGTATTTAATTATTTATGACAGAGCTGGATGCCTGCCAGTGAACATGACTTATACATTTGTCAAAACAGTCATATTTATCTCAGCAGTTTTTGTCCAAAAGTGTTTGACTGATAGCTGTACGTTGCTGTGGACTATGAAGGCATATACACAAAATTACGTAGGAGTTCTTCTGACAGTCAGCCACACTCACTCCATTTCCTCCTTGCTACCACATCGCCTCATTTGTGTTGTGTGTGACCATCGCCTCATTTGTGTTGTGTGGTTATCTAGGTTTTTTTTCTTTTATATTCAACCTGTTGGGAGTTGCTGGACTTCTTGAATTTGTAGGTTAGAGTTTTTCATTACTGCTGGAAAACTCTTGGCCATTATCTCTTCAGACCTTGGCCATGCTCCGGCTCC
>SJYV01010830.1:0-11630 GCA_006410875.1 Neotragus pygmaeus | reverse complement strand
GCTTTTGCATTGGCTTTCTCTAGTTGTGGTGAGCAGGGACTACTCTCTGGCTGTGGTGAGTGGGCTTCTTTTGTTGCAGAGCACAGGCTCTAGGGTGTGCAGGCTTCAGTGGTTTCAGCTCACAGGCTCAGTGTTGTGGCACAGGGGCTTAAGTGCTCGGACGCATGTGGAATCTTCCCAGACCAGGGATAGAACCTGTGTCCCCTGCATTGGCAGGCGGATTCTTATCCACTGTGCCACCAGGGAAGTCCAAGAAATACACTTTAAAATATATTCTATGACTAGGGTCCTTTATAGAAAAGTTAACCTGATGAGTTGATAAAGATTCTTAAGAAACTGACATTTTTAAGACACAAAAAAAGCAAGTCCTTATTACTGTATTTAAACAACTAGTTGTCATCTTTCTATGTAACTTCCTAACAGAGACCAGGATTCACAGTGGTGAGGAACAGATTTTTTTTTAGGCATTTTACTGAATAAAGGATAAAATGCTGGCTTTGCCTTTGATGCTGGCCTGCTTAGCACAGCTTCTCTGGGCCTCGGCCTAACTTTCCCAAACAACACAGTACTTCTAGGCACTCTTTCCACTGACTACAACTTCAACAACTTGTCAATAGAATTCTGCCAGAAAAACTTAATTTGAAATTTAAAAATTAAATCACAGGATGCATATCTCCTGGGGTCACATATCCAGAGAAAGGGGGAACATCCTTCACTGATACTGGGTTACTACAGATCTGGAATTTTACACAGTGCATTAACAAGAAAAATCAGTGTGTCGCAAGGCCTTAGTGTTCCAAAGGTCAAAATAGTTACAAAATCTCTGATTTCCAGATTTCTTCGTTTTGTCATCAAGTATTCAATTACTCAAACCTGGTTATTTACAACTAAATAAATAAATAAATAAAAACCACAAAAGCAACCATGAGATTTCCTGCAGATCATAAAAATAAGGTTACTCAAGAGAGTTAAGCCAGTAAAATTCACATGCAGAGGGTGAGATTAATGGACTTCCTCCAAGGAACTGGTAATACATCTGCCATTAACAAATCTCAAGAAATAAGGGTTAGAAAAAGAACTAAGAGAGCAGGGAATTTTAATCTAGAACCATCCAAGGGAGAGGGATTCTTGCTAGTGGTAGCAGTGCAGCTGGGACAAAGAAGTGGAAGCAAGTGGACAGACAGGTAAAGTGACTGCCAAATGTCAGCTGAGGATGGTAACTTGGACTTAGACAAGTGGTGGGAGATGGAGTGAAGAGGACAGATCCAAGATTTTTATTTTTAATAATTTTATGTATTTATTATTTATTTTTGGCTGTGCTGGATCTTCACTGCTGTGAGAACTGAAGCAATATGCTAACTGCTGGCTTTCAAGATAAAGTGTCAGCAAAGATGTAGCTCTGGATGCTAGAAAAGATGACTAATTAGATTCTCCCAAAGAGACTCAGGAGGAAGCAGACAGCTTGATTTTGGCCCAGAGAAACTGATTGCAGACTACTGACCTCTAGAATTGTAAGAGAATAAATGTGTGTTGGTGTATTTTCCCAGCTTTATTGAGATATTATTTACATATAACATTGTATAAGTTTAAGCTGTATAATGTGATGATTTGACACATGTTTATATTAGGAGATGTTTAAAACTACAGGGCTAGTTTATTAGCTTGAGCTCATCATTGTTTTGGTGAGAACATTAAAGTTCCATTCTCATGGCAACTTTCAAGAATACTTCAAGTTACCTGCTGTAGTCACTAAGGTGTATATTAAGATCTCCAAAATTTACTCATTTTGATTTGCATTATGTTGAGCCATTCTTGCATCAGGAATTAAGCTCACTTGATAACCATGAATGAGCCTTTTAATATGCTGTTTAATTTGGTTTGCTAGTGTTTGGTTGAGAATTTTTGTATCTATATTCATCTGATCTTTGGAATATTGGTCTATATCCTGTAATGTCTTTTTTTTCCTTTAAATTTGGCTACAATGCTTGCGAGATCTTAGGTCCCTGACCAGGGATCAAACCTGAGCCCTGGGAGCGAAAGTAAAGAGTCAATCTCCTTACTCGGTATTGGTCTATTCAGATTTTCTATTTCTTTCATGATTCAGACTCAGTAGATCATATGGTTCTAGGAATTCATCCATTTCTTCTAAGTTATTCAACTTGTTGGAATATAATTTTATTTTCCTGTTACTAGTTGACATCCTTTCATTTNCGGTATTGGTCTATTCAGATTTTCTATTTCTTTCATGATTCAGACTCAGTAGATCATATGGTTCTAGGAATTCATCCATTTCTTCTAAGTTATTCAACTTGTTGGAATATAATTTTATTTTCCTGTTACTAGTTGACATCCTTTCATTTCAGCTTGAAGAACTCCTTTCAGCATTTCTTATACATTAATGGTAATGAACTCCTTTTGGTGGCACCAGGGCCGGACGTCATGGAGACTCATTTCTCTGAGTCCGACAGGGTCCCCAGCCCTTGACAAGTGATACTGGGAGTCCACAGAGACTGCAAGGGCTGTTGGCATCCTCAGCAGTGTCTCCAGATCCAGCTGCTATGGACCAGGGCAAGCAGCAGTGGAGCTATGCACACAGGCAGCTGTGGGGGCTGGCTGCTGGTGCCTGCAGCGGCAGGGGGTAATTGCAAACACACATGGAGTGGTGGGGACCAGGGCATGCAGCAAGGGCCAGGGCCGACTGTGTATGCACTGGTACCTGCAGGGGCCCTGGCTGGCTGTATGCACCACCACGGATGATGGGTCTCACCACCAGCATGTGGCAGTGGAACCCACCTGGGATTGGGCTAAGGGCACACAGGTACACATTTGGAGGGGTTAGATGCAGGTGAGTGCCCTGGTGCAGGCCAGTGACAAAAGACAGAGCCTGATCCAGGCCCTCAAGCAGCTGCGTGGTCCCCGGTCACTGGCATGCTCTGCCTTGGCTGCACAGTCTGCCCACGGACATCCATATACAATAGTGGAGTCTGGTGACAGGTGTCAGGCCTGTGGCATGCAAGTACACAGCTAGAGGGGCTTTTGTCAAGTGCATGCACAGTGGCGAGGGTGAACTGTGGAGGTCTAGCCGGGCATCTTCAATTCATGCAGCTGCAGAGGCCAGGGCTGGCTGCCAGTGTGGTTCCTGGGCTCCAGTGGGCAAGGAGAGGGACTCAGGAGGTTGGCATTAGCAAATCAACTACCTTTGGACAAATGCCAGTGAAACCTGCAGAGCTTCCCTAACAGCTGTGCAGGCTGTCAGTTTCTTCAGTGTTGAAAGATTTGGGGCTCACCTGCAGAGCAGGTTGGAGAAGGCAATGGCATCCAACTCCAGTACTCTTTCCTGGAAAATCCCATGGACAGAGGAGCCTGGAAGGCTGCAGTCCATGGGGTCGCTGAGGGTCGGACACGACTGAGCGACTTCACTTTCACTTTTCACTTTCATGCATTGGAGAAGGAAATGGCAACCCACTCCAGTGTTCTTGCCTGGAGAATCCCAGGAATGGTGGAGCCTGGTAGGCTGCCGTCTATGGGGTCAGACACGACTGAATTGACTTAGCAGCAGCAGCATCAGAGCAGGTTACTGGGAACTGTGGTTGCTCTGACTATGTGACTACCACTGGAATCACCCACTTTTCTTCCCCAAACCTAGCTATCTTCATACACCTCAGCTTTGCCAGTCTCTGAGTGGGGTGAACAGAAGCAGGTCCTTCCTGTGGGACCCGCAAAGCCAGGAGAAGCTGGTTACTCACCCCGTTCTTCCTTTCCTCAGTTCAGTTTAGTTCGGTTCAGTAGCTCAGTCAGGTCCAACTCTTTGCGACCCCATGAATTGCAGCACGCCAGGCCTCCCTGTCCATCACCAACTCCCGGAGTTCACTCAAACTTACGTCCATNCGGGGGAGCCTGGTGGGCTGCCGTCTATGGGGTCGCACAGAGTCAGACACGACTGAAGTGACTTAGCAATAGCAGTCATACTGCATCATATAATAATACCATTTCCAAGTTAGCCTGAGTATAGTATTGTATTCTTGGCAGAAACACAGAGAGTAAGGGCTCATCCATATAATTCCCAAATGTCAAGCAAGTGACAATTTGCTGGGCTCTCCTCTGTGAAATCTCTTTTGTAAAATTAAAAAATAAATAAGAAGGTATAGAATTCTATATTTACTATAGTAAAGTATAGAATATACTACTCTATACCTTGGTAGAGTATCCTATAGAATTTACCTGTAGTCTGCTTAAAGATAAAATTCAAAAGCTGTTGAAAACTGTTCATAGGATATTGACATACAGAAAAACAAGCCAATGGCTTTTATATAATGAAGAAATCCCTGTGTTCATCACTGATTCCCTCTTCCCTCCAAAGGTCACATTTCTAAGTTCAGGGGCAGGAGAGAAGATACTCATTACCCTTCCATCATTCCCAGAAGTAGTGTTGGAGAAAACAGAACCACCCAGGCGTGTCATCACTACCCTGAGAGGGCTACACCCACNGGTCACATTTCTAAGTTCAGGGGCAGGAGAGAAGATACTCATTACCCTTCCATCATTCCCAGAAGTAGTGTTGGAGAAAACAGAACCACCCAGGCGTGTCATCACTACCCTGAGAGGGCTACACCCACTGGTGAAGCTGATCCCCAGCAAGGTGTGGGAGGTAATGAGCAGAGCTCTAGTTTGCAGGGAGGCATAAATCATAGAACTGTTGTACTTCAGAAACTGCTGCATTGTAACCAAAGAGCTGATAATTATGTCAATGAACATTCTACTTTCTCTTTACTATATCCATCTGTTCACTTACAAAACTAACACACATGTTCTTTTCAAAGGCCATATATTTCTGAAAAACGCAAAGGGTCTCACTAAAAAGAAAATACTAGGTGGAAGAAAGCATTTTATTTTTATAACTTTTTTGTTAGCACGTGTTCATTCATCTTTATATGAGATGTGTTATTCAGTTAATTATCTTTATAAAATTAAAATGTAATATATAAGAGGGAAATTGCCAGAAAGAAAGCAAAACTACAAATTGTGGTAAAAGTAGCTGGTTCTACAGTAAATTTTAGCTTACTAGAAAAGTCCCTTTCAGTCAATCTTTATCAAGCACCCTATATATCAAACACCATGCCAGATACTTTAGGAATACAAGAAGGCAGTATGATATATGGCCTGTGTCCTCAAGGCATTTTTAGTTTAAGTGGAAAGAGCAGTGGTATGTAGATATAGATACAAAAATCAACAGTGCTAGCACATGAGTTGTACCAAGTCAGAAGTACAGACCTGGAGCCCAGTGCCTCATTTTGAATCCCAGCTCTACCCCTGAAGGCCAGGATTAGAGTTAAGGGCTCACACCAGTTTACAAGGGTGCCAAAAGTTTGGTGATCAAGATAAATATTTTAATAAAATATTTTTAAAAATTCTAAATTAATACAAAAAACTCATGTGCACAACATGGCAAAAGTTTAAATACATACAGTCTCCAGCAATCCTGTGTCAAGTCATACTGGAGCCCTAAACAAAAGAAAAACATGTGTCCCTATGTAGATGTTTCACTGTAGTTTTAACTGCTATTATTTTTCTGTGACACTGATGTAGTCGAGAAAACGTTGAAAATGAAAAAGTAGGTGCACTAAACATCACATTATTTTAAGTTTCAATATTTTACTTTTACTCAAACTAGAATTTATTCTAATTTACTTTCCTGGCTTTCAAGGAAGGAGGGTTATCCCTGACTGGCTTTGTAAACCTGCGTGAATTTCTTAACCTTTCTTCTGTTAGTTTTCTCCTCTATAAAGGGTGGGGCAAACAGGGCCACCTCACAAGGTTGTCATGATGGTTAAATGAGTTATTACATTTTAGGCACTTAGAACCTCACCCTGCCCAAATTCTTTCCAAGGTATGAATTTGCTATTACAGTGTCTCACATAGACAGTGAAAGTTCTGGAAGATCAGAGACCAGAGGTCAGCTTCTGCAGAGATGATTGGTTACTCATGATCTGACATCACTGCACGGGAACATATGCTCCAAGGGGGCTTGCTCACCACCTTATAGTGAGGTCTACAGTAGGTCAAGACCCATGACAGGCACTTGACACATGTTATTTTATTGGGCGGGTGAAAATCAGAAAGTTCTTTACAAAGAAGATAAAATTTGAGTTGGTTGGCTTTGATTAAATGATCGGAATAAAACTGGAGATGATGAGAGAAGGCATGGTGACTTTAAATGTGCTGAGTTTGAGGTACTAGCAATATACCTAACTGGGAGTATCCATCGATCATATGGAAATGTGAGGGAGGCAGTTGGGAAGAAAGAACCAAAATGTAAACGTGGCCATAATTCACGTGGTTGCGATAGGAGCATCACAAAAGCAGACGCCTCTCTAGAGGAGCAGACAGGCATGAAGAAGAGCAAAGAGCAAGACCAAGATGCAGAGACAATGACTGGATGAGTCTACAGAGGAGCCGCGGAAGACGCCTGAGCACTCAGGATGACTCTTGAGAAGTAACAGCCTCCAAGTCTATAACATCTCCCTGACTCCTAAGACATCTCTTGCTGCTGCTGCTGCTAAGTCGCTTCAGTCGTGTCCGACTCTGTGCGACGCCATAGATGGCAGCCCACTAGGCTCCCCCGTCCCTGGGATTCTCCAGGCAAGAACACTGGAGTGGGTTGCCATTGCCTTCTCCAATGCATGAAAGTGAAAAGTGAAAGTGAAGTCGCTCAAGTCGTGCCCGGCTCTTAGCAACCCCATGGACTGCAGCCTACCAGGCTCCTCCGTCCTTGGGGTTTTCCAGGCAAGAGTACTGGAGTGGGGTGCCATTGCCTTCTCCAAAGACATCTCTTACATAAGTGTAAATGATATGAATTAAGAACGACTTAGATCATTAAAGGTACCCACTAAAAATTATTTTGTGTCTTCCAAAAGTTGATGAAAGTTCAGATGAAACATCTAGCAGTTAATAGAGTAGGGAATTGCCTGGAAGTCTGGTGATTAGGACTCTGTGCTCTCACTGCCAAGGACCCTGGATCAATCCCTGGTCAAGGAACTAAAATCGAGGCTAAAAAAGTAAACAAAAGGATCACGTACACACAAAAACACAGTTGATAGGATATGTGTTAACATCATATATTTACTTCTAATTACATTCCAGAAAACACATTTATAAGCCATTTATTAGCTCATTGGAGAAGGAAATGGCAACCCACTCCAGTGTTCTTGCCTGGAGAATCTCAGGGACGGGGAAGCCTGGTGGGCTGCTGTCTATGGGGTCGCACAGAGTTGGACACGACTGAAATAACTTAGCAGCAGCAGCTCATGGGGGATAAGCTGGTATGATATACACTGTCAGTTGCCTGTTTAAATCTATCCCTTCCACTCTTGGGAAAGCGTTGACTTGGTTCCCATGGCCAGGTGCCACGGAAGGGGCACCATGGGTCTAGCCCTGGGACAGTGTTCTAGATTCAATTCTAGCCAATGAGACATGAGAAGAAATCTTCTGGTTAGGGGCATACTTCTGGGAGAAACTTTCTTGCTATTAAGGAGTGACAGGCAAGAAGAGGCCATTCCTTCCCTCTGACTCCGGAAATCTTGCTGGGATTTAGAGCTTGGAAGAGCTTCATCTGTCTTGGGACAAGGGAAAAGCCAACACATAGAGGGTGGCAGAGAAGAAAGTTGGATAGAGCCCGGGTCTTCCATGATGTCACCTGAGCCCCTGGATTAACCAATGCTAGAATCAACCCACCTCTGGCCTTTTAAATGGAACGATAAATCCCCCTATTGTTTAACCCCATTTGAATCAGAGTTTCTGTGACTCAGACAATCATGGTTATAGGTTTAAGAAGAACTGACCTTCCCTCTTCTAGTGATTCATCAATTTTTTTGCTAGAATCCAGCCTTCATATGTATGGCATGAGTCAGAGTTGTGAATCCCCAAAATGTGGATTCTTTGCTTCTTGGAATAGGATCTATAATGAATGAAAAAATGTTAGCATATGCTTGCTTGTCTTAAATGTATCAATAAATTACTAGGCTCACATGCCAGGAGAGATACCCCACCTAAGCTGCCTTGCTATGCAAGATTGGAGACTATAATAGTAAATGGTCTCTATTCAGAGAAGTAGCTGGAATAAGGGACTCAGTAAGAAGCTTGATTGTGGATTATATGCTGTTTCATTTGTTACACAAATATTTGTTTCCAGCTGGAGTAGGAGTCCCATATTAATTAGAGCTAGAATTGCTGACTTGGTTTACAGAATGTAGACAAGAAACACTCCCCATTCCTGACTCTAAAAAGTTAGAAGGGGAAAGGAGGAGTGACATTATTCATACCAGAATAGCTTTGAGATGAGGTTGCATCACTTATGAAATTTTAAGGAATCACAGAGGATAGTGACACCAAATACAAAGCCAATTAACCCTTCTATTTGGCAGCTAATAGCCTTTCAGCATGTCTATTTTCTTTTTCCCTTCATTAATTTTAAATGCTATTGACAAGACTTTTTTAACCTACTCATTTGTTTTCAATCCCTCTCCCACCCCATGCAGTGACCACTCTCTCCCTTCTACCATGTGAGCAAAGAACAGGTTGTGTGCTTCCTTGTCTCAAAGGATGCTGTGGCAGAGCATAGAGCCAAGTTACTTGCAATATATTTTCCTTCTTGACCTTTGTTNCACTCTCTCCCTTCTACCATGTGAGCAAAGAACAGGTTGTGTGCTTCCTTGTCTCAAAGGATGCTGTGGCAGAGCATAGAGCCAAGTTACTTGCAATATATTTTCCTTCTTGACCTTTGTTCTCAAAAGCTTAAGCCATTGATTCATTTGTAGGGTGCATGTGTGGCAAGAGGGGTGGGGGACCTATACGGGAAACATGAAGCAAGTGGAGTGTTCATCAGACTAAAAGATTCCAGGGGACAGGGGAGATGGACAGAGGTCTGGGCTTCTGAAGCGTCAGCAACCAGAGCCACATCCATAAGTGACCCAAGGAGTGACCTCATCTTCAAAGGCTCAACTTTATGATACAACCAAGGAACTAGAACTCTAGGCAGCAGCCTCACTATAGGTCACCATGCTCTATGTGCTGCAGGGGAGAAAACAGAGCCAGCAGGTTTGAAGGGACTGAACTGGCTGGGGCAGAAGGTGTCTCAGAGGTCACCGGTACAGTCCAGGTACTGAAGAACAGAGGGCCTTCCCCTATGTCTTGGTGCTATGAGACCCCAAACTTCTGAACAACCCTTGGGGTGAGGAGGCTCTGGGGGCAGTCATGTATGCCTATTGATATACATTACTCTCTTGCTATATAGGAAAAGGTGAGGTTGAAAGTAAGCTGATTTAAATACATGCAAAAACTCAGTATCCTTGCCACCTAGGTCTGTGGCCTAGAAGTCATACCTGCAAACACTGAACATTTAGGGCCCACCTTCAGCGAAATCCCTCTCTATGTTAAGTTTGNAGGAAAAGGTGAGGTTGAAAGTAAGCTGATTTAAATACATGCAAAAACTCAGTATCCTTGCCACCTAGGTCTGTGGCCTAGAAGTCATACCTGCAAACACTGAACATTTAGGGCCCACCTTCAGCGAAATCCCTCTCTATGTTAAGTTTGGGAAAGTGCCAGAAAGCCTTGACTCTAAATTTGTCTTAAAATCTCCAAGTACAGCAGCTTTCATGTGGAAGAGCACAGCATGCATGCTGCCAGACCATTCTAGATAGACACCAACTAGCAGTGCCAGAAACACCTCTTTAAATTTCAGGAGCATCAGATGGTCCAACCTAAGGCCTGGTTGCAAGCAACAGAAGACAGCTCTGCTCACTTTATCTTAGATGGAGTATTGGGAGGATATTGAAGAGTTCATAGGATAAATGGGAGGATTGGAGACCAAGGTTCAGAAAATGGGCTGGACACCAAGAGAGGATGGACAGTAGGGACCAAAGTCATGCCATGGGAGTGTCTTCCCACAGCACACCACCACCACTCCAAGTGGTTTCTAAACAATCTTTGAATCTTCACCTTACTCCCTTGATGTTCAATGTCCCAGAGAGGAGGGGCTGACTGGCTGAGCCTGGATCCTCCTCAGAATGACTGGGCTAGGGAGGAGGGATCATCCTTGATACAGAGTGGAGCACTGCTCCTCCCCAGTACGACACACAGCGAGGCATTGCCTCCAGATGGAAAGGGAGATGCTGAGCAGAAAACAGACTAGGCAAACGTCCACTACATTCTCAGCCATTCAGGGAGAACGAAAGGGTATTAAAGTTCTGAAAGCTCCAGCTTTAATGAATTACCTTGGAAATACATTTGCCTTATTTCTTGGAATCAAACCCTGTAAAAGTATTACGTAGGCTTGTAATTTCACTCCCAGATCAATTTGTAACCCATGACCCTGATTCCTGCCCCGTACTTGGCCCTGGATTGCTTCTTCTGTTGATTTTAGATTACGATAGCAATTCCCAGCTCAGGGACAGGCTTGCCAGGCACCCACATTTAGAACAGCACTTTCACTTTATCTCTCACCGCTTACCTCTCAGGTCCACATGAGTCCTGTTGGCTTCATGGTAAAGTTAAGAGGGAAGATAAGCTTAAGGACCTTATTGATCCCTAGGTAGGGAAGATCCCTCAGAGGAGGAGGAAATAGCAACCCACTCCAGTATTCTTGCCAGGATAACCCCATGGACAGAGGAGCCTGGTGGGCTATAGTCCATGGGGTCCCAAAGAGCTGGATATGAATGTGCATCTGTACACGCACACATATATTCAGATTCAGGCTTAAGGGCCACAGAATTAGAAAGATATTTCATCTCCTTACTTAGAGACAGAACCAAATTCTTGAAAAGTAGGAATATGGCCGGTTTTTTAAGCTCTTCAAGAGGCAGAGAAACACTATTCTCGATACATCCAACAATACGTAAGACACAAACTGTGTTTGAAGACTCAGAAGAAAACAGAGAACCCTTGGTAAAAATGGGAAGTAGGGGGAGGGATAAATTAGGAGATTGGGATTAACATAGACACAGTACTATATTTAAAATAGACAACCAGCAAAGACCCACTGAATAGTACAGGAACTATACTCAACATTTTGTAATAATCTATAAGAGAAGAGAATCTGAAGAAGAATATATAATATATATATATAAATATAACTAAATCACTGTGCTGTACATCTGAAACTAACACAATATTGTAAGCAACTATACTTAAATTAAAAAACAAACCAAAAAATGTGAAGGAAGATAGACAAGCATAGGAGGAAGATGCTGTCCAAGGGATTATGACACTGGCTAGCGACACGACCTCCCCACAGGCATGACTGCCCCTGGCTGCTTTGCCAGCTTCAGGCAGCAGGCGAAGTGAGCAGACAAAGCCTCTGTTGGAGGCAGAGGCTTCTCTCACATCTGTCAGCGCTGGAGGGAATAAGCCTCAGGATCTGAGTCTGACAAAACAGTCTCCCTTTTTCAAGAGGTTCATCAGGATCCAGACAGAGGGAAACACATGCTCTGGAAAGGGAAACCCAGATGAGGTCTAAGGGCACACTCAAAACTGTGTGTGTTAGTTGCTTAGTCGTGTTCGACTCTTTGCGACCCCATGGACTATAGCCCACCAGACTCCTCTGTCCATGGGATTCTCCAGGCAAGAATACTGGAGTG
>SJYV01010828.1:3642-16909 GCA_006410875.1 Neotragus pygmaeus | reverse complement strand
GAAGGGCATGGCAACCCACTCCAGTGTTCTTGCCTGGAGAATCCCAGGGACAGAGGAGCCTGGTGGGCTACGGTCCATGGGGTCGCACAGAGTTGGACACGACTGAAGCGACTTAGCACGCACGTGGATGAATTCAACTCCGCTTCTCAGATCAGCCCTGGACCCCATAGCCCTCTGCCCTGGGGAGGTGACCAAGCGGGCTAAGACAGAGCCGCCAGACGGCTTCTTTCCAAAGCCTTTCAGAGTGCCAGCCATGAGATGGTAGCTTCTGCTGTTTCCTCCTGGAACATAGTTCATTCTGCTGACTTCACGGAAGCAGCCGTGGAAGCCGAGAGGGCGGCCTGCCTGGCTGCTCCGCTCCTGCGACGGCCTCGCCCGCCTGATTTGTTCTGCACTGCTGTTCGCTCCCCAGGCCGTGTCTGACTCTGACCCCATGGGCTGGCTGTAGCCTACCGGGCTCCTCTGTTCTGTAGGAGCCACTGAAAGGCAGACTGCATCCATGCTGAGGTTTGGGAGCCGCTTCGCTGAGACAGGCCTGCCTGACTGGAGGTGACTGGGTCCCTCGCAGGTTCCTTTTCGGAAAAGACCGGGGCAGGCAAGTGGGCTGAGGTGTTAGCGAGTCCTGCCCACAGGGAGGGCAGGGACCAGGCGGGGTCCTCAGGCCTGGGCTGGATTGTGGGCGGCGTCCAACTCCATGGTCCAGAGTGCCTCCCGCCCCGTTCCCAGTCTGGGGATGCCCTGGGGGAGAGGGGCGCAGGCCTGGCAGCACCCACACCTAGGAGCCTTCAGACAGACTTTACTCAGATGAAGAGGGCGCCCCAGTCCTCGGGAAGCCAGGCCTGAGCTGGGGTCCCCTGGGCCCCGGTCTCCTCTTGGCCGGTCCCCACGGCAGGGCCACAGAAAGTGGCCTTGCCCTCTTGCTAACAGAGAAGTCGAGCATCTCTGGTGCCTCTTAGGGTGCGGGTGGGGCCTGGGGGCAGGAAGACCTGACCCAGGCTCCAGGAATCCGTGTGCTCNTCTTGGCCGGTCCCCACGGCAGGGCCACAGAAAGTGGCCTTGCCCTCTTGCTAACAGAGAAGTCGAGCATCTCTGGCGCCTCTTAGGGTGCGGGTGGGGCCTGGGGGCAGGAAGACCTGACCCAGGCTCCAGGAATCCGTGTGCTCTAGGAGGAAAGCCAAGTCCAAATGGTTTGTCAAAAATGAAGGAAAACAGGCCTTTCTGTGAACATGAGCCCGCGTTCCTATGGCTGCCTGCCTGACGCAGGTGGGATTGGATGGGCCTGATCACAGGAGGTTTCCAAGGGAGGCGGCTGGGAGCCGGGGGGCAGGAGCCGGAGGAGAAAGGGGTCCCTGGTGGGAGGAACAGCCCAGGCGAGAGCTGGGGAACAGGCCTCTTCCTGCTCCTGCCCTTGCAAGGTGTGAAGCCACCGCGCCCCCAGGGGGGCCTCCTGAGAGGAGGGTGGGCCCTGTGTGCCCACCGTGGCTGTGGAGGGAGCGGGCAGGTGGGACTCCAGGCCTGGGCCAGCCCTTGTTCTCAGCCTCTGGCTGTCCCTCTGAGTCCCCCGTGGCCGTGTTCCTGGCCCCCTGCCTTCTTGCTGGGGACCAAGGGGAAGCATCAGGCCCTCTCCAGGCAGGAGGCGAGGGATGTGGAGTTTGGCCTCACCCATGGGCATTAGGATCACGGGGGCAGGTGGTTGAACTTGCAGACGCTGGGGCCTCACTCCCAGCTCCAGAGCTGGATGGGGCCAGGCCACCTGCTTTTTAATAGCCCTGGGTCCCCAGAGGTGGCTGGGGGCCCACAGAGCGCTCTGAGAAATGCTGGGGGAGCCCTCAGCTTGGCCTGGCCCCAGGTGGGCCCCAGGGGGCTGCCTGTGGACCCTTGTCCCGCACACCCTCCAGCTTTTCCTCAGCACACAGATGGCATGGCAGCATTCTTGGAATTTCTCACCGCGAGGCCGCCTTCTCTGGCCTCGGGCCCGGCACACCTGCTCCCTGAAGAGCAGGTCCCTGCGGATGGTGGAGGGCTTTTCCTCTGACAGCCACCTCTGCCCAGGAGCCCCCCAAGCCCCTCCTGAGCTGCGGGGGCGCGTTTGCCCCCATGCCTCGCATGCAGCCACTGCATGTTTCCGGGGCCCTCTGCTTGCCTGCGTGCTGTGTGCTCCAGGGCCTTGGGCAGCAGAGATGGGCTGTGTCAGGTCCTGCCCTCGGGGCCTGGCGGGCCTGGCACCCTGTGCAGCTGTGAAAGGACCAGGGGAGCCCCCCTGCAGGGGTCTGACCAGGCCAGCCCTCGGCAGGTGGACTGTTGCCGAAGAGAATGACTGAGGGTCTGCAGCGGGACCCCCAGAAGCCCCTGACCAGACCTAGGCGGAAGCCTGCTCCAAGTTCGCGAGGGCCACGGTCAGCGGGAGTGCCTTCTCCAGCTGTGGAATGAGCTGCACTGCACGCTTTTCTGACTGGGACTTCTTCATAAGTAAGGTGGCCGTGGTCTGGCCGTCAGAGGCCTGGGCAGCAGAACCTGCTGGGAGCTTAGCTGGTTGACTCTGATCTGGCCGCTGCAGTTGACCTAGTCCTTCTGACCCTCGGGGTCAGAGAGGCGGAGCCCCAGGGCCTTCATGATTGTGTCACATCAATCTTTTTTGCAGATGAAACAGGACTCCATTTTTTTTGGAGTCTGAGTAGCTCTCAGGATCTTCCCTGTCCCGCTACTTCTTTGCATATCAATAGCGAACCTTTGCCCAATGTGGTACAGCTTAGGGAGCAGTTTCATTTACTGTTCCTGAGACCTCAGAGTGGTTGGTATCATTTGCTTTAAGAGTCTATTTTAAAAAAAAGAGTCTCATTTTGTTAGGATCAGAGAACCTAAGCAACAGAAGCTCAGAGAGGTTAAATGATGTGGTGAAGGCCACGCAGCCCGTAAGTGGTAGAAGCCCAACTCAGCATCATATCGGGTTGGAAAGAAAATACCGTGTCCATTCATTCATCCATCCGTCCATCCGTCCATCCAACCAACTGTCCATCCATCCAACAAATATTGGGCACTTAGTATTTGAAAGACCGTCTGATAATACTAGCTTCCATTCTTTTGAACACTCACTGAGCTCTAGGTTCTGTCTGCTTTGTCCGTTTAACCTTCTTAACGATACTATGGGCTGGTTACTATGGCCGCTTTACCTGTGAGGAAGCTGTCCCTCAGCCAGGTAGAGACTCTGCAGCTGGTAAGTGGGAGCAGATTTGAAAGCAGCCTCCCTGCCTCTGGCTCATGCTTTCGGCCCCGCTGCTCCTCTGCTTTCCTGTAAGTTCCAGTCTTGCTCTTCTCTGCACTTTGCCGAATGCCACCCTGGCTCCTGCAGTTCACATTTGAGTGGCTGTCTGTTCGTGCATCTCTGTCCGTCTCCCCAGATAGTACGAAGGCAGTCTGTCCTGTCCTTCCGTCCAGTCGCCTGCCCCCGCCCCGAGCTGCTCCTCCCTCTGTCCGTCCACCCTTCCTCTAAGTGACCAGCCAGCTCGTCCTAGCCCGTAAGAACCCGAGAACCAAATGTGCACATCCCTTCCCAACCTCACGCCCAGTGACGTCACATCGGCAGCCTGAAACTGTCGGTGGCACACGTGTTCGCACCACGGAAATGCGATGAAGCAGGGCGCTTTTCCTGGAGAACCACGGTCGCCGGTTTACCGGCATAGCAGTGCTTCCATCCACTCACCAATCCATCCACGTTTTCATTCATCCATGACTATCCGCTCGTCCCTCTACCCATTTGCCCAGCTGTAGAATCATCCATTCATCTGTCCATCCAGTCATCCGTGGGCCTGTCCGTCTACCGTCTATCTGTCGCCCACCCAGCCAGCCACCTACCACCCTTCCATCTCAGAAGCTCACCAAGAGCCTCCTATGTCAGGAGCCCCACGCTGGGCCCCCCGGATGGGGAGATAAGGGCGACACAGCCCCTGTTCTCTGAGCGCTGGGAAGGGGCCTGGGCTATCTGCCCCCGCCGCCCCCAGCTCCTGAGCCCCGACCCCCAGCCAGCTGGCGTGTCGGGCTGGACGCTGCTGGAGCTGGCCCCAGGCCCCCGTCCTGCTGCCGCACGCTGTCCCTCCGCTGCCTCACCCGAGTCTCCTCTCTCCTGTCGCTGTGTCTGGCCTGCTGCCTGCCTCACCCCTCACCTGCTCCTTCTGCTTGACCGCCCGGGGCTCCAGCTTTCTCCGGACCTGACTAGGCTAAAGGAGAGATGCGTCAGGACTAAGAGAGACATCCTGGCTCTGAGAGTCGGGGGGAGAGACGTGCAGGAGCTGAAGCACAAATGTGATTGTAAGGTACTGTCTGCCTGCCCCTCCTAGCCCTGGGGGTGCCGGGGGCCTCTCCTGCTGCTTCGGGGCCGCAGGGGGTGGATGCCTCGAGCCCTGGGCCCTGTTGGCGCCTTGCACCAGTTGCCTTGGCTGACGCCGCCGGCTGGCTTGCTCCTGTCCACGTCCTCGCCTTTCTTTCTCTCCACCCTTCAGTGACCCCTTATCCCTCTATGGGAATTCCTGGGTGGGCTCTCAAACTTCAAGGCCCTCAGAATCCCCTGGGTGCTTTGAAAAACACACATTCCTGAGCTCCACCTACAAAGAGCCTGATTCTGCCAATCCAGGCCAAGGCCCGGGAATCTGCAAATGGGATGACTCTGGCTAGGTGGGTCTGGGTTACACCTTGAAAAGTGTGACTGTTGGTGATGTGTAACATTCCTCTCCCTCTGAGCTGTTCAGAGAGCTCCGGGGTTAGGAGGCCAGAGCGAGAAGCCTTAGTGCCGCTTCTCAGCTGGGACTCCTGCCTCAGCGTGAGGGGGATGCTGCTGACAGCAGTGGATGCTACTCACTGAGCAGCTACTGTGCGCCGTGGGCCCTGCAGGCCTGGATCTGAGGCCCAGCTCTGCCCCTGGCTCACAGTGTGGTCCCAGGCAGGCCTCTTGACCTCTCTGAGCTTCGGCTTCCTTGCCCGTGAGATGGTGGCAGTGAGCAAGCCGGCCCCCGGGGGGTGTGAGCTCAGATCTGTCCGATGCTCGGTGCTACGCTGGGCGGCGCCCCAGAGCTCAGAGCGCGTTGACTGAGGGTACATGTATGTCTGACCCTTTTCTCCTCGGGCGCCTGGGAGGCCGCCATCCTACCGTTGCCGTTTAGCGTCAGGGAGGCCAGTGAGTGGCTGGTGGTCACAGCAGCGGTCAGCAGCTAAGCTGGGACTGGAGCCTGGGTCTGTAGGAATCAGAGCCTGCTCACCCTCCATCCTGCGGCCTAGCCCATTCCGCAGAATGGGAGGCGTCTCTGGAGAAGGGGAAGAAGCGCTTTAAAGTTTTCAGGTCCCTTATTCGGAGCCCCTCTGGGAGCCCGTGCTGGGGGCGGGAGCAGGTGTGATTTCTCCGGGAGCCTCAGCCCAGTGGTGGCAGAGAGCGCGTGGAGGGCGGTGTGCGGGCCAGGCTGCTCTCCCAACCTGTCCCATCCTCAGCGCCGTGCGATGGTGGAGGGCGGTGTGCAGGCCAGGGTGCTCTCCTGGCCTGTCCCCCGAGTTGGCCCGGGCCACCCTGTCCTCAGCGCTGTGTGATGGTGGAGGGCGTTGTGCAGGCCAGGGTGCTCTCCCGGCCTGTCCTCAGCCCCGTGCGATGGTGGAGGGCGGTGTGCAGGCCAGGGTGCTTTCCTGGCCTGTCCCCCGAGTTGGCCCGGGCCGCCCTGTCCTCAGCGCTGTGCGGGCCGGGGTGCTCTCCTGCCCTGTCCTCAGCGCTGTGCGATGGTGGAGGTGGCAGGTTGACCCATTAGGTTGATGCCTCTTGCATGTTTGCCTGTTGCTCTTTTTTTTTTTTTTGCCCAGGAAGAGCTTCTGATGGTTCCCCCAAAGACCACTTTGGGGATTCCTAGGGCAGCCCCCCCGATGGGTCTCTGCTGAGACAGGAACTGGGCTCTAGGACCAAGGCCTCCATCTGGGAGTCATGACCCCCCAGAGGAGGATGGGCATCTCTGTGGGTTCTGGGGTCAGCATCTGTCTCTCTCATTAGATTCTCACAGGCACATGTGGTACCCCCACCATCACTCCCAAAGGCTGAGCATCGCTCTCTAGAGTCGAAACATATAGGTGCAGGGAGGGGCCTGGGAGCTTCCCTTCCCTCCTCAGCCCCACTCCTCCCCAGCTGGCTGTTCCTTATTTCCAGAGAGTTGGCTTGTTCTGAAAGCCTGCAACCTCAGCGCCCACTGGGTGCTCAGCAAGCCTTCCTGGCCCAGACCCTCGAGAAGTGCCAGGGCCCCTGCAGTGGGGACCAGGAGATGGTTTGGAGGATGGTGATAGTGAGGGCAGAGAACAGGGCCCCCCAGACAAGTGCTCCCCACTTGCAGCAGAGAGCTTCAGGGAGGAGGCGGTTTCCTAGAGCTACGCTGTCCATTATGATGGCCACGTGGCTCTGCGTGTTTAAGTTAATTAGCGTTAAGTATCACCAGCGCTTGAGGTCCTCTATTGCACCATTCAGCTCTCAGGTGCCTGTGGTGACGTGTGGCTGGCAGCTGCCTTCTTGGGCAGCGGGGTTGCCTTGCAGGAACTTCCAGCACTGGCCATGTGTTGGGGAAGCGGCCTCACTGCGGGGGTGAGGTGGCTGGGCTGAGGGGACAATGCAGTGGGTTAGGGGAGGTGAGGCTGCCACCCCCATCCCGGGCCTGTGCCCGCCCGGGGAAGCTGTGCCCAGCTCTGTGGTGCCCAGCCTCCCTGGTTCCCAGGCAGAGGCTTAGCAGAAGCGTGGCTGTCTGGGCGGGGGAGGGGGGCCCCCGGTGGGATGGAGGGAGCCGCTGTGGTCGTCGTCAGCCCTGAAGGGAGCCCGGGCACTTGTACCGTCCGTTACTGTCTGTTCAGTCCTCAGGCCCTGGGTGTTGGGGGAAACTGAGGCTCAGGGAGGTTGAGTGTCTCATCTAGGGTCGGGTGGCCAGGGGGCGGCGGGGCTGGAACTTGAACCAGGCCTAGGACTCCAGGCCTCGAGGCTTTTCCCCAGTGTCGCACCATGTCGTTAACTGGACCCCCGAGGGAAAAAGCTGGGTGAGGAGGTCCTCTTGCCCTAAGAGGGTGATCCCAGGGAGGCCCCCCACGATGTGAACCCCTTCCCAGGAGGCCTCGGGGCAGCCCTGCCCTTGGCCTCAGCTGCCGGCGCCCTCGGAGGGGGTGGGCTCTGAGCTCCCGGCGTGTGTAGCCCAGGCCGGTGGCCCTGGGTGGTGGCGGGTGTCCCCAGGCCTCCTCCCGCGTCCCTGACGAGCCCCTCTGCCTCTGCCCAGATGACCCAGCTCATGAAGGCGGCCAAGAGCGGGACCAAGGACGGGCTGGAGAAGACGCGGATCGCCGTCATGCGCAAAGTATCTTTTCTGCACAGGAAGGACGTCCTGGGTGAGACGCCGGGGCAGGCTGGGCCGGCAGGCACGTGGGGCGAGGTTGCCTGGTGTCCGGGCTCCTCTGATGGTGGGGCCAGGGCCTGATCCCCACAGGCGCCGGCTTGCTTTCCAGGCTCCAGCAGATGGGCCCTGTCTCTCCTGGGGACCATGGGCCCCTTCCTTCAGTGTCCCTGCCCTCAACCTCCTGCCTCTCGCACTCACCTGGCCTCATCATTTTTTTTTTTTTCAATATTTATTATTTGGCTCAGCTGGGCCTTAGTTGAGGCATGAGGGATCTTCGTTGACTCCTGTGAGGTCTTCCTTGCGGCGAGCTGGATCTTTTTTTAGTTGCAGCTCATGGGAGTTGTAGTTGGGGCTTGCAGGATCTAGTTCCTTGCCCAGGGATCAAACCCTGGTCCCCGGCCTGGGGGCACAACGTCTTAACCGCTGAGCCAGGGGAAGTCCCTCCTGATCTTATCTTTGAATGTGCCTTTGTCCGTTCACCCATCTCTCCACCAGCCAGCGTTCCAGGCTGAGTGCAGGGTCGCTGTTAGACGAGTTGCCCCCAGGAGTGCCTGGTACAGTGCAGGGGGCAGGCGGGCAAAAGGAAGTGGCAGCTGCTCGGCAGGGCAGCAGGGAACGGAGTCTGGAATGTGGGAATGAAAGATCGGGGCTGAGAGCAGAGGAGAAGCAGGCCCAGGTCCCTTGGGCAGAGGCACAGGGTGGGGACGGGCACTTCTGGCCGAGGAGCCAGCGTGGGTGACGCTCCGAGGTGGGGAGGACGAGACGTTCAAGAAGTCAGCATGTGCGGAGTGTCTGTTGGGGCGCCAGGCACCCTGCTAAGAGCTTTGCGGTTTCTCATTCAATCCTTGTAAGCACCAGACCGGTGCAGAGGGCTGTCTTGTTTCCACCTGGACATGAGGGAACAGGCACAGAGTGGGTGAGTGTCTTNGCGGAGTGTCTGTTGGGGCGCCAGGCACCCTGCTAAGAGCTTTGTGGTTTCTCATTCAATCCTTGTAAGCACCAGACCGGTGCAGAGGGCTGTCTTGTTTCCACCTGGACATGAGGGAACAGGCACAGAGTGGGTGAGTGTCTTGCCTGGGGACACACAGGCGTGGAGGGGACGGAAGAGGCTTCCTCTGGCTGGAGTGAGGCTCAGGGGCCCATGAGCACGGGCGTCCACACCAGGGAGGACGGTGAGGCTCTGCACCCTCCTGAAATCTGTGCACGTGGGCCTCCTGTGCCTCGGTTTCCTCGTCTGTACGTTGGGGCTGATCGGGCCTGTATCTCGGGGGCCTCGGGGGGATGACCGAGCGGTGCGTGGGAAGAACCCAGCACAGCTGCTCGCCCCGTGTGGCAGGCCTTCTTCCCGGCGGAGCCCCAGAAAGCAGGCGCTTGCTGCTGGGACAGCGTCTCGGTGAGCTGGCTGCCGCCCTGGTGCCTCGGCCTCCTGGCCGCGTGACCTTGCCCGGTCCTTCCCCTCATCTGTGAAACGGGCTCAGCTGCAAGCTGGGTGGGGAGCCTGGCCCCGATCAGGNCAGGCGCTTGCTGCTGGGACAGCGTCTCGGTGAGCTGGCTGCCGCCCTGGTGCCTCGGCCTCCTGGCCGCGTGACCTTGCCCGGTCCTTCCCCTCATCTGTGAAACGGGCTCAGCTGCAAGCTGGGTGGGGAGCCTGGCCCCGATCAGGGAGGGAACGCTGGGTTGGGTAGCCCTTCCACACCCGGAGAGGCCTGGAGCCGGGACGGGGCGGGCAGGCTGGCTGGCCGGAACGGTCCCTGGTCACTCTCCCCATCCCTGGGCCCTCCCCACCCCGCCTGCAAGCCCGGAGCCTTTCCTAAAGTGACCCTCCCACCAGAGACGTTATTAATAGCCACGGCGGGCTGGAATCACCGGCCAAGAATGTTCCCNGAATTCCCATCTGGGGCGTGGAGGCTCACCATGTCTACTTACTTGTCCTGGCTTCTAAGATCCCTAAGAGAGAGAGCCCAAGGCGGGGCACTCTCCGATATTCAAACGGACGCCGGTGGCCTAACGTAGATGATGCAAGTTCCTTGTCTGGAACTTTATTGGTTTTCCACGTAAACCAAGTTATTGAGCATCTTTTCTTCACTTAATTTTCCCACTACACTATTTTTTTTCCTAATCTAATCTTATATTTCTATATTAATAAATAAATAAGTTCTCCTCACCTACGCCATCCAGGCTTCGAATTTCCCTGGATCCACCAGGGCTGGACCCTGGCAGCAGAACATCTTTGCAAATTTACCTCTTTAAAATTCAGGAATAAATGTGCTAACATTGTTCATTCTTTTGTGTTTTTATACATATACAGGTTTTGCATCTGTAATACCAGTAGTGATTTTTTAATCCGAAAATAATTAATACAAAGTACTAGATAATTCTGTCCATGCTTGTGTATTTCCTTTCTTCTCAGTGACATTCAGTGTTGTCAAATGGTCATATATTTTGGCTCTCTCTTCATTCTTCATTTTGTATTTCATGGCTTAACGTCTTCTTTCCAGCACAGCACTAATATTGGCATCCCTTCTGGTGTCTAACCCCTTAGCCTGACCTGAAGTCTTTCTTGTTAGATGAGATTGTTAAAGATTACATCTTTTCTTAGTTCAGAGCAACACTGGTTTGCTCACTAATATTTGTGGAATTAATAAAGCCATCTCATGATGCTAATTCTTGCCTGTAGACACAATAGCAACACAGGCACTTATTTCTTCCCTAATCTACTCTTTGTTTATCCAGCATGTCTTTTGACTTCAGAACCAATCAGCACACAGGGTAGAGACAAAGCCCATGGAATCACAAAGCTGGACGTGTCTGAAATGTGTCTAAATTGTGTGTATTTATCTTTCTGCAAAATATCTTGCTGACTTCTTAGACTTTGTTGATAGTTATTGTTTTTCTTTTTCCTTCACGTGATTTATGAATAAAAAGATGATTTTAATGATAAATGACAGATCTTTCTCTCACCTACCCTAAAATGTATATTCCTTATCTTAGAAATGAGGTTTGTGAGTCCCAGGAAAGAACAGGAGAACTGCTTCTTGATTATAGGAGTTGAGCATAGAGTATGTCAGGAGAGGTGAAAGTCTGTTCACTGAGTGTTCATTGCTTGTCGCTCAGTCATGTCTGCCTCTTTGCGACCCCATACACTGTAGCCCACTAGGCTCCTCTGTCCATGGAGTTCTCCAGGCAAGAATACTGGAGTGGGTTGCCATTTCCTTCTCCTGGCGATCTTCCCAACCCAGGGATCAAACTCAGATCTCTTGCATTGTAGGTGGATTTTTTACCATCTGAGCCACCAGGGAAGTCCTCACTGAACCCTGTTCACTGAACCTGAGCCATTTTGGCCATACAGATGGCTAAGGATTATATAAAACTTTACACAGCGTTTGAAACAGCACAGGGAATCCAGCTCTTTTCTAATTAAATGCACAAAAACTCAAAGAAATCTAATATAATTTTATAACTTATGATTTGTTCGCTGTTTTTCCTGACTTATCATTACAACTTTGTTACAAAATGTGATTTGGCAAAACAAGTGCTACTGTTGTTTCAGACAAAATATCAGAGCATTATGATTTATGTTTGCTGCTGCTAAGTCGCTTCAGTCGTGTCCAACTCTGAGCGACCCCATAGACGGCAGCCCACCGGGCTCCGCCATCCCTGGGATTCTCCAGGCAAGAACACTGGAGTGGGCTGCCATTTCCTTCTCCAATGCGTGAAAAGTGAAAGTGAAGTTGCTCAGTCGTGTCTGACTCTTTGAGACCCCATGGACTACAGCCTACCAGGCTCCTCCATCCATGGGATTTTCCAGGCAACAGTACTGGAGTGGGGTGCCAGTGCCTTCTCCAAGATTTATGTTTATGACAACTAAAAGCTGGAATAAAAAGAAGAATCCTGGAAAAATGAATCTTCGGGGATTAGAAATGTTTTGTCAACTAAGAAAGAGATAGGAGAACCATCAGGGACTGTAATTGTACATTTTTCAATTTATTTGATACCATTTCCCCCATCCACTCTCAGATAACTTTGAATAATAGCCAACGAATCATCACTTTAACTGAAAATATTCAGCAGGTATCCCTAAATAATATGCACTCTTAAAACAAAATCACAACATCACTATAAATCTAAAAATTAGCACTAATTCTTAATGTCTTCAAGTATTAACTTTTTGTGTTTCTTTGTAGTTTTAAGTAGTTTAAAAATTGTGACTAAAATATATATAAAATGAAATTTACCATTTTAAACATTTTAAACCATATGGTTCCATAGCACTAAGTAGATTGTTTTACAACCATTACTATCATTATTTTCTGACTTTTAAATCAACTGTTTCTAAAATATTTTGTTTGAATGATTATNTTGTGACTAAAATATATATAAAATGAAATTTACCATTTTAAACATTTTAAACCATATGGTTCCATAGCACTAAGTAGATTGTTTTACAACCATTACTATCATTATTTTCTGACTTTTAAATCAACTGTTTCTAAAATATTTTGTTTGAATGATTATTCAAACAATTTTCATATATTGGGACTTGGGAAAATGACTCAAATTTTTTTAAATATTTCAAGATCTCTTATATGTTTTTATTTTTCTTGAATATTTTATTGAAGAAAACAGTTTCTAAATCTTACAAGGAATCATGTTCTGGACACAGATAATTATAGACACAAAGTAATTTCTTATGACTTGGTAATATATTTGGTACTACTTAATATAAATTCTAGGTACTTCCTTTCAGGGATGTGATTGTTAATTTTATGTCAACTTGACTGGGCCACAAAGTGCCAAGATATTTGATCAAACATTAATTTGAGTGTGTCTGTGAGAGTATTTGTGGGTAAGATTATGGTAGGCTAAGTAAAGCAGATTGGCTTGCTCAGTGTGGGTAAGACTTATCTAATCAGTTAAAGTCTGAGTGAAATAAAAAGGATGATCTTTCCGTGAGGAAGAGAGAATTCCTCTTGCCTGACTGACTGAGCTGGAATATTGATATTTTTCAGTCTCCAGATTGAAACTGAAACATACCTTATTTGATTCCAAGCCTGCCAGATTTCAGATTGGAACTTAAAACAAAGGCTCTTCTCATTCTTGGACCTTTGAACTCAGATTAGAACTAAGCCATCACCTCTCTCCTGAGATCTTGGGGCTTCTCAACGTCCATTTCATGTGAGCTAATTCCTTATAATAAATCTTTATAAGAATAAAGAATCATGTTGATTCTGATTTTCTAGAGAACCATGATTGATACCAGGGATACATATGTCTGGTTGACTTCCTTTTTTGACATTGCCCCTGATGATCATTATTATATGTGTTAACTTAATTAAGGATTACAAAATAGTGATATTCTTATTTTTTCACTTATTTATGTAATATTTTGTAATTAAAAACTTTCACTAACCAAAACATTTATTTATCCTTATGTCCCAAATATATTGGAATGAAAAATGAATAAACAGCAAAGGAAGCCATCAACAAAATAAATAGACTTACAAAATGGGAGAAAATCTTTGCAAATCACATACCTGTTATGTGATATCCAAGATATAAAAAGAGCAAATATCTAAGATATAAAAAGAACATTTACAACTCAATAGCAAAGAAAAAGACATTTTTTTCTTTTTCCAAAGAAGATACACAAATGAACAACAAGTGCTTGAAAAGATGCTCAGTGTAACTCACAGGGAAATGCAAATCAAACCCACAATGTGATATTTTCTTAAACCTGTTAGAATGCCATCATCAGAAAGACAAGAGATAATACTGCATATCACATTACATATATTTGCGTAACATGAATGGACTTTGAGGGCATTGTACCAAGTGAAATAAGCCAGACAGGGAAAGACAATTATAATATCACTTAT
>SJYV01010827.1:15142-74123 GCA_006410875.1 Neotragus pygmaeus | reverse complement strand
ATTAGTGTCTTATAATTTTCTGTGTACAGTTCTTTTGTCTCCTTAGGTAGGTTTATTCCTAGATACTTAATTCTTTTTGTTGTAATGGTGAATGAGATTGATTTCTTAATTTCTCTTTCTGATTTTTCATTGTTAGTATATAGGAAAGCAAGTGATTTCTGTGTATTGATTTTGTATCCTGCCACTTGGCTGAATTCACAGATTAGCTCTAGTAATATTTTGATATTATCTTTAGGGTTTTCTATGTACAGTATTATGTCATCTGCAGACAGTGAAAGCTTTACTTCTTTTCTGATCTGGATCCCGNTGTGTATTGATTTTGTATCCTGCCACTTGGCTGAATTCACAGATTAGCTCTAGTAATATTTTGATATTATCTTTAGGGTTTTCTATGTACAGTATTATGTCATCTGCAGACAGTGAAAGCTTTACTTCTTTTCTGATCTGGATCCCGTTTATTTCTTTTTCTTCTCTGATTGCTGTAGCTAGGACTTCCAGAACTATGTTGAATAATAGTGGCAAAAGTGGACACCCTTGTCTTGTTCCTGATCTTAAGAAGAATGCTTTCAATTTTGTTCCATTGAGGATAATGTTTGCTGTAGGCTTATCATATATGGCCATTAGTGTGTTGGGGTAGGTTCCTTCTATGCCCATTTCTTGAAGAGTTTTAATCATAAATGGGTGCTAAATTTTGTCAAAGGCTTTTTCTACATCTATTGAGATGATTATATGGTTTTTATCTTTCAATTTGTTAATATGGTGTATCACATTCATTTGCGTATATTGAAGAATTCTTGCATTCCTGGAATAAACCCAACTTGATCATGGTGTATGTATTTTTTGATGTGCTGCTGAATTCTGTTTGCTAAAATTTTGTTGAGGATTTTTGCATCCATGTTCACCAGTGATATTGGCCCATAATTTTATTTTTTCTGTGTGTTGTCTTTGTCTGGTTTTGTTATCAGGGTGATGGTGGCCTCATAGAATGAATTAGAAAGTGTTCCTTCCTATGCGATTTTTTGAAAGCATTTAAAAAGGATAGGCATTACCTCTTCTCTAAATGTTTGATAGAATTCTCCTGTGATGCCATCTGGTCCTGGGCTTTTGTTTTTTTGGGAGATTTTTGATCACAGCTTCAATTTCAGTGCTTGTAATTAGGTTGTTCATAATTTCTATTTCTTCCTCGTTCAGTCTTGGAAGATTGAACTTTTCTAAAAATCTGTCCATTTCTTCCAGGTTGTCTATTTTATTGCCATATAGTTATTCATAGTAGTCTCTTATTATCCTTTGTATTTCTGCATAGTTTGTTGTAAGCTCTCCTTTTTCATTTCTAATTTTGTTGATTTGATTCTTCTCTATTTTTTTCTTGATGAGTCTGGCTAAAGGTTTGTCAACTTTATCTTCTTAAAGAACTAGCTTTTAGTTTGATTAATCTTTACTATTGTTTCTTTCTTTTTCACTTATTTCTTCTAGGATCANTCAGATGTGTATAAGAGACAGGGCTAAAGGTTTGTCAACTTTATCTTCTTAAAGAACTAGCTTTTAGTTTGATTAATCTTTACTATTGTTTCTTTCTTTTTCACTTATTTCTTCTAGGATCATTATGATTTCTTTCCTTTTACTAACTTTTTTTTTGTTGTTGTTCTTTTTCCATTTGCTTTAGGTGTAAAGTTAGGTTGTCTATTCGATGTTTTTCTCATTTTTTTAGGTAGAATTGTATTGCTATAAACGTCCCTCTCAGAACTGCTTGTTTTGCATCCCATAGGTTTTGAGTTGTCATGTTTTATTGTGATTTGTTTCTAGAAACTTTTTGATTTCCTTTTTGATTTCTTCAGCAACCTGTTGGTTATTTAGAAACATACTGTTTAATCTCCATGTGTTTGTATTTTTTGCAGTTTTTTTCTTGTAATTGATATCTAGTCTCATAACATGGTCAGAGAAGATGCTTGATACGATTTCAGTTTTCTTAAATTTACTGAGGTTTGATTTGTGACCCAAGATGTGGTGTATCCTGAAATATGTTCCATGTGCACTTGAGAAGGTGTATTCTTCTGCATTTGGATGGAATGTCCTGAAGATTTCAATGAGATCTATCTCATCTAATATATCATTTAAGACTTGTGTTTCCTTATTAATTTTTTGTTTTGATAATCTGTCCATTGCTGTGAGTGGGGTGTTAAAGTCTCTTACTATTATTGTGTTCCTGTTAATTTCTCCTTTTATGTCTGTTAGTGTTTGTCTTATGTATTGAGCGCCTATGTTGGGTGCATAGATATTTACAGTTGTTATGTCTTGCTCTTGGATTGATCCCTTAATCATTATGTAATGTCCTTATTTTAAGGTCTATTTTGTCTGATATGAGGATTGCTACTTCAGCTTTCTTTTGCTTCCCAATTGCCTGGAATATATTTTTCCATCCTCTCTCTTTCAGTCTATATGTATCTTGAGGTCTGAAGTGGGTTTCTTGTAGACAGCACATATATATCTATCTATCTATATATATCTATCTATATATATATCTTGTTTTTGTATCCATTCAGCCAGTCTGTGTCTCTTGGTTGTAGCATTTAATTCATTTGCATTTAAAGTAATTATTGATATATATCTTCCTATTGCCATTTTCTTAATTGTTTGGGATTGATTTTGTAGATCTTTTTTCTTTTGTTGTATTTCTTACCTATATAAGCCCCTTTAAGATTTGTTGCAAAGCTGGTTTGGTGGTACTGAACTCTTAACTTTTGCTTATCTGAAAAGGTTTTTATTTCTCCATCAATTTTGAATACAGTCCTTGCTGGGTACAGTAATCTTGGTTTGATTTTTCCCTTTCAGTACTTTAAATATATCCTGCTATTCCATTCTGGCCAGCAGAATTTCTTCTGATAGATCAGCTGTTAAGCATATGGGGTTTCCCTTGTATGTCACTTGTTGCTTCTCCCTTGCTGCTTTTAATGTTCTTTCTTTGCGTTCTGTCTTTTTTAGTTTGATTAGTATGTGTCTTGGTGTGTTTCTTCTTGGGTTTATCCTATGTGGGACTCTTTGTGCCTCTTGGACTTGATTGGCTATTTCCGTTTCCATGTTGGGGAAATTTTCAACTCTAATCTCTTCAAAAATTTTCTGATTCCCTTTCTTTTTCTCTTCTTCTTCTGGGACCCCTATAATTTGAATGTTGGTGATTGGTCCCAGAGGTCTCTGAAACTTTCCTCAATTCTTTTCATTCTTTTTACTTTATTCTGCTCTTCAGAAGTTATTTCCACCATTTTATCTTCCAGCTCACTGATTTGTTGTGCTGCAGATATTCTGCTATTGATTCCTTCTAGAGTATTTTTAATTTCAGTAATTCTGTTGTTAGTCTCTGCATGTTTATTCTTTAATTCTTCTAGGTCTTTGTTAATTGATTATTGCATTTTCCCCATTTTGTTTTCAAGGTTTTTGATCATCTTTATTATCATATGCCTGAATTCCTTTTCAGGTAGTTTGCTGAAATAGGCAAACTAGGAAATACTCTTCATTTATTTGGACTTCTGTGTTTCTAGTTTGTTTCTTCACTTGTGCAGAATTTCTCTGCCTTTTCATTATTTTTTTAACTTGTTGTGTTTGAGGTCTTCTTTTCCCAGGCTTTAAGCAAAGTTGAATTGTTTCCTTGAAGAAGGTTGAATTGGTTTCTGCGCTCCTAAGGTTGGTCCAGTGGTTTGTGTGAGCTTTGTATAGGGTGAGATTTGTGCTGAGTTTTTGTATGTTTGTTTGTTTGTTTTTCCTCTGATGGGCAAGGCTGAATGAGNTTGAATTCTTTCTTCCTTTTGGTTTCTGCGCTCCTAAGGTTGGTCCAGTGGTTTGTGTGAGCTTTGTATAGGGTGAGATTTGTGCTGAGTTTTTGTATGTTTGTTTGTTTGTTTTTCCTCTGATGGGCAAGGCTGAATGAGGTGGTAATCCTATCTGATGATGATTGGGTTTGTATTTTTGTTTTGTTTGTTGTTTAGATGAGGCATCTTGCACACAGTGCTACTGGTGGTTGTGAGATGCCGGGTCTTGTATTCAAGTGATTTCCTTTGTGTGAGTTCTCACTGTTTGATACTCCTTAAGGTTAGTTCTCTGGTAATCTAGGGTCTTGGGGTCAGTGCTTCCAGTCCACAGGCTCGGAGCTTGATCCCTGAAATGCTGTGTCCCAGGGTTAAGTCCTCAGCTTTGTCCACCGAATAAAATGTAGCTCTCAACTTCTGGGCTGTATGTTTTGTCTTTAGTTTGNATTTTACCATGTGCTCTCAGAACCCTCCCTGTCTCTTATACACATCTAGATGTGTATAAGAGACAGGTCCCAGGGTTAAGTCCTCAGCTTTGTCCACCGAATAAAATGTAGCTCTCAACTTCTGGGCTGTATGTTTTGTCTTTAGTTTGAGGCAGGAGATAGATGGGCCCCAGGCTGAACAGCCTCTCCCTTGCAGGTTCCAGAGCAGCTCTAGGAAACAGGAGACTCAGCACCTACTCCAAGGATACCCTATGGCCTTCTTATAGTGATCTGACTAGTATATGTAATTAATACATTTTTAAAAAATATAAATTTATTTATTTTAATTGGAGGTTAATTACTTTACAATATTGTATTGGTTTTGCCATATATCAACATGTGTCCGCCACAGGTATACACATGTTCCCCATCCTGAACTCCCCTCCCTTCTCCCTCCTCATACTATCCTTCTGGGTCATGAGTCACCAGTCCAGGTTCAATGCATGATACTGGATGCTTGGGGCTGGTGCACTGTAATTAATAAATTTGAACTTAAATGTTTGTCCCACTTTTTTGAATTGTTGTATTAGTCATCTTGGGTTCCCTGGTCTCTCAGTTGGTAAAGAATCTGCTGTTGTGCAGGAGACTCTGGTTCAATCCCTAGGTCAGGAAGATCCCCTGGAGAAGGGAATGGCAGCCCACTCCAGTATTTTTGATTAGTCATCTAAATAAAAAATTATGTACTGTGTGCCTGTGACTAAAGTTCTAAGCACATTTTCATCATCATCCCAAGTGTGTGATATTTTAAAAGCATTAACGATAATTAAACTTGGATATGATCCTATGATGTTTGATCAGGGAGAAGAGAGGTATGGTAACTTCTTGGTTAGTGCTATAGCATAATACTTTCTACAAAAGTGGGACTTCATGTCAGGAGGCCAGTATTATGAGTCTTCTTTGGAAGATTAAGAATACTCATTGTGGTAATGGTATGAGAAAAGCAAAACAAATAAGCTGGCAACATCTCTGAACAGGGTTAGGAACCCTATGTTACTATTAACATTGGGATCTTCTAATCTGAGAAGGACACGTTTCCTAGTTGGGAGGTTGGGATGTGAGTTAGCTGTAGAGATATTGCTGATGGTCCAGAGAAGCCACCTGCAGTTTCTAAAAAAGATGGTGCATTCATCTGCTTGGGCTGTTGTAACAAAATGCCACAGACTGGGTGGGTTTAACAGTAGAAATTTATTTTCTCACAGGCTGGAAGGCTGAGATCCAGATGCTGGCAGGGTTGGGTCCCAGTGAGGCCTTTCTTCCTGGCTTGTGGATAAGCTACCTTTTCACTGTGCTCACTTGGCCTTTCCTCTGTGTGTGCGCACACACACAAAGATATCTGTTCCTTTTCTTAAATGGCCACTAATTCTACTGGATTAAGACCCTACCCTTATGACCTTATCTAACCTTAATTACCTGCTAAAAGCCCGATCTCGAAATATAGTCACTTTGGGGGTTAGGGCTTCAGTATATGGAGTTGAAGAGGACACAGTGAGTCCATTGCAGATAGTTTATTTTGGTTGGTTGTTGTTGTTCCCTCACTCAGTCGTGTCCAGCTCGTTGCAACCCAATGGACTACAGCATGCCAGGCTTCCCTGTCCATCACCAACTCCCAGAGTTTTCTCAAACTCATTCTACTAAATCAATAATACCATCCAGCCATCTCCTCCTCTGTCGTCCCCTTTTCCTCCTGCCTTCAATCTTTCCCAACATTAGGGTCTTTTCCAATGAGTCATCTCTTCAGATCAGCTGGCCAAAGTTATTGGAGCTTCAGCACCAGTCCGTTCAATGAATAGTCAGAACTGATTTCCTTTAGAATTGACCAGTTTGATCTCCTTGCTGCCCAAGGGACTCTCAAGAGTCTTCTCCAACACCACAGTTTGAAAGCATGTATTCTTTGATATTCAGCCTTCTTTATGGTCCAACTCTCACATCCATACATGTCTACTGGAAAAACCATAGCCTTGACTATATCGTTTGAATTCAGGTGAATTCTTANTTCTCCATCAATTTTGAATACAGTCCTTGCTGGGTACAGTAATCTTGGTTTGATTTTTCCCTTTCAGTACTTTAAATATATCCTGCTATTCCATTCTGGCCAGCAGAATTTCTTCTGATAGATCAGCTGTTAAGCATATGGGGTTTCCCTTGTATGTCACTTGTTGCTTCTCCCTTGCTGCTTTTAATGTTCTTTCTTTGCGTTCTGTCTTTTTTAGTTTGATTAGTATGTGTCTTGGTGTGTTTCTTCTTGGGTTTATCCTATGTGGGACTCTTTGTGCCTCTTGGACTTGATTGGCTATTTCCGTTTCCATGTTGGGGAAATTTTCAACTCTAATCTCTTCAAAAATTTTCTGATTCCCTTTCTTTTTCTCTTCTTCTTCTGGGACCCCTATAATTTGAATGTTGGTGATTGGTCCCAGAGGTCTCTGAAACTTTCCTCAATTCTTTTCATTCTTTTTACTTTATTCTGCTCTTCAGAAGTTATTTCCACCATTTTATCTTCCAGCTCACTGATTTGTTGTGCTGCAGATATTCTGCTATTGATTCCTTCTAGAGTATTTTTAATTTCAGTAATTCTGTTGTTAGTCTCTGCATGTTTATTCTTTAATTCTTCTAGGTCTTTGTTAATTGATTATTGCATTTTCCCCATTTTGTTTTCAAGGTTTTTGATCATCTTTATTATCATATGCCTGAATTCCTTTTCAGGTAGTTTGCTGAAATAGGCAAACTAGGAAATACTCTTCATTTATTTGGACTTCTGTGTTTCTAGTTTGTTTCTTCACTTGTGCAGAATTTCTCTGCCTTTTCATTATTTTTTTAACTTGTTGTGTTTGAGGTCTTCTTTTCCCAGGCTTTAAGCAAAGTTGAATTGTTTCCTTGAAGAAGGTTGAATTGGTTTCTGCGCTCCTAAGGTTGGTCCAGTGGTTTGTGTGAGCTTTGTATAGGGTGAGATTTGTGCTGAGTTTTTGTATGTTTGTTTGTTTGTTTTTCCTCTGATGGGCAAGGCTGAATGAGGTGGTAATCCTATCTGATGATGATTGGGTTTGTATTTTTGTTTTGTTTGTTGTTTAGATGAGGCATCTTGCACACAGTGCTACTGGTGGTTGTGAGATGCCGGGTCTTGTATTCAAGTGATTTCCTTTGTGTGAGTTCTCACTGTTTGATACTCCTTAAGGTTAGTTCTCTGGTAATCTAGGGTCTTGGGGTCAGTGCTTCCAGTCCACAGGCTCGGAGCTTGATCCCTGAAATGCTGTGTCCCAGGGTTAAGTCCTCAGCTTTGTCCACCGAATAAAATGTAGCTCTCAACTTCTGGGCTGTATGTTTTGTCTTTAGTTTGAGGCAGGAGATAGATGGGCCCCAGGCTGAACAGCCTCTCCCTTGCAGGTTCCAGAGCAGCTCTAGGAAACAGGAGACTCAGCACCTACTCCAAGGATACCCTATGGCCTTCTTATAGTGATCTGACTAGTATATGTAATTAATACATTTTTAAAAAATATAAATTTATTTATTTTAATTGGAGGTTAATTACTTTACAATATTGTATTGGTTTTGCCATATATCAACATGTGTCCGCCACAGGTATACACATGTTCCCCATCCTGAACTCCCCTCCCTTCTCCCTCCTCATACTATCCTTCTGGGTCATGAGTCACCAGTCCAGGTTCAATGCATGATACTGGATGCTTGGGGCTGGTGCACTGTAATTAATAAATTTGAACTTAAATGTTTGTCCCACTTTTTTGAATTGTTGTATTAGTCATCTTGGGTTCCCTGGTCTCTCAGTTGGTAAAGAATCTGCTGTTGTGCAGGAGACTCTGGTTCAATCCCTAGGTCAGGAAGATCCCCTGGAGAAGGGAATGGCAGCCCACTCCAGTATTTTTGATTAGTCATCTAAATAAAAAATTATGTACTGTGTGCCTGTGACTAAAGTTCTAAGCACATTTTCATCATCATCCCAAGTGTGTGATATTTTAAAAGCATTAACGATAATTAAACTTGGATATGATCCTATGATGTTTGATCAGGGAGAAGAGAGGTATGGTAACTTCTTGGTTAGTGCTATAGCATAATACTTTCTACAAAAGTGGGACTTCATGTCAGGAGGCCAGTATTATGAGTCTTCTTTGGAAGATTAAGAATACTCATTGTGGTAATGGTATGAGAAAAGCAAAACAAATAAGCTGGCAACATCTCTGAACAGGGTTAGGAACCCTATGTTACTATTAACATTGGGATCTTCTAATCTGAGAAGGACACGTTTCCTAGTTGGGAGGTTGGGATGTGAGTTAGCTGTAGAGATATTGCTGATGGTCCAGAGAAGCCACCTGCAGTTTCTAAAAAAGATGGTGCATTCATCTGCTTGGGCTGTTGTAACAAAATGCCACAGACTGGGTGGGTTTAACAGTAGAAATTTATTTTCTCACAGGCTGGAAGGCTGAGATCCAGATGCTGGCAGGGTTGGGTCCCAGTGAGGCCTTTCTTCCTGGCTTGTGGATAAGCTACCTTTTCACTGTGCTCACTTGGCCTTTCCTCTGTGTGTGCGCACACACACAAAGATATCTGTTCCTTTTCTTAAATGGCCACTAATTCTACTGGATTAAGACCCTACCCTTATGACCTTATCTAACCTTAATTACCTGCTAAAAGCCCGATCTCGAAATATAGTCACTTTGGGGGTTAGGGCTTCAGTATATGGAGTTGAAGAGGACACAGTGAGTCCATTGCAGATAGTTTATTTTGGTTGGTTGTTGTTGTTCCCTCACTCAGTCGTGTCCAGCTCGTTGCAACCCAATGGACTACAGCATGCCAGGCTTCCCTGTCCATCACCAACTCCCAGAGTTTTCTCAAACTCATTCTACTAAATCAATAATACCATCCAGCCATCTCCTCCTCTGTCGTCCCCTTTTCCTCCTGCCTTCAATCTTTCCCAACATTAGGGTCTTTTCCAATGAGTCATCTCTTCAGATCAGCTGGCCAAAGTTATTGGAGCTTCAGCACCAGTCCGTTCAATGAATAGTCAGAACTGATTTCCTTTAGAATTGACCAGTTTGATCTCCTTGCTGCCCAAGGGACTCTCAAGAGTCTTCTCCAACACCACAGTTTGAAAGCATGTATTCTTTGATATTCAGCCTTCTTTATGGTCCAACTCTCACATCCATACATGTCTACTGGAAAAACCATAGCCTTGACTATATCGTTTGAATTCAGGTGAATTCTTAAATATGTATATTTTTTAAATAGTTAAGAGATTTTATTCTGATAGCTGTAATTACAGTGCTTGTTTGTAGAAATGAAAACTGAAAACAAGTATACAAAATAGTTGATTACTAATTGTGTATTGAAAGCAGTAAGAGGTTCCACGACACCAAATAAACCAGCTCTGAGGTTTTCCCCAAGAAAAAGTTTAACAGCTCCAGCTTCTTCAGTGTTTATCAAAATACAAAAGAAAAAAGTAGAGGTTATCATTTTCAATGGCAAATCTGACCCTTGCAGGCTGAGGGAGTGAAAGCACATGTAGATAGGGGCTCTGAGGGGCTGGGGCTCAAGGATGACCACCCGCACTCCTGCTGGTAAGACCCCGGAGAGCCCGGAGCAGGCAAGCAGGGGGACTGCAGGACTCCCGCTCCAGCCAGGGCGTTCCAACCAAAGTGCCCATGCTGACCCGAGAAAAGGCTGGAGTTCTTCCAAGGGGTCTGAGGATGGGGGCTGTAGCCCCACCCCATCTCCTGGGCGGCCATGTATGCACAGATACAAGCACAAATGCTATGGGGTGTGGGAGGACCTGAGACAGAGCAAATCACAGGGACCATACTGTGACCATGGAGAATGGATATCACGGCTGGTTCTGCCCCGTTTCATGTTCCCAATGGGAAACAGACCACTGGTGGACTGGACTCAGGCCATTACCACAGAACCTACATTAGGCACATTTCTCCCTTCTGTGTGTTCAATGTTCTCCTTATTTTGTATTTGTAAGTATTTTTAAAAAATGCACTGAGTTTGGGTTAAAAACCAACCACCAAAATGGATCTCAACACAGATCTAAAGCCCAGAGGAGGAGTATTGGGCTCGTCTGACACACAACTCCTGGATGACCCGTGTGCCTAAAACCCTTTCTCAGTACTAAACAGTGGGTTGATTTTCTTTTTACAATTAAAAAAGCTGAGTAATATTGCATAGGAATATCAGAAACTACCTCATTGGAAACAAAAACTATTTACATTAAATAAAAACCCAGTTGCAGGCTGTGTCTGCACATTTACAGCATGGTGAAGCACACTGTGACCGACCATGGAGACAGCTTCTGGCACTCACACCACAGGGGCACGTTTGCCACATGAGAGTAAAGCGAGGTTAGAAGGAGGGAGTGAGAGGGGAGGAGAGAGGAGTACAGCTCATTTCTGGTTCCAGAGCTGATTGGACAGCCAGTCCAGTCCCTCATAAAGCCGTTCCCCGCTGGTGGCGCAGGTGGCCTGAATGTACCAGTTCCTGTGGCGCAGAGAGTGTAGGCCCAGCTTGTCCGTGATCTCGGCCGAGTTCATGGCATTAGGGAGGTCCTCTCTGTAGGCAAACATGAGCAGAACGGCGTCCCTGAGCTCGTCTTCTGCCAACATCCTCATGAGCTCCTTGTGGGCCTCATTCACACGCTACCTGTCATTGCTGTCAACTACAAAGATGAGACCTTGTGTGTTTTGAAAGTAGTGGCACTACAGAGGCCAGATCTTGTCCTGGGTGCCCATGTCCCACACAGTGAAGCTAATGTTCTTGTACTCCACAGTCTCCACGTTGAAGCCAATAGTGGGAATAGTGGTCACAATTTCACCCAGCTTCAGTTTGTACAGGATGGTAGTCTTTCCCACAGCATCTAGGCCCACCATGAGAATGCACATTTCTTTTTTGCCCAAAAGGCCCTTGAAGAGGTTTGCAAAGATATTCTCCACGCTGCACACCGGTAGGGGCAACACTGGCCAGAGAAACCCTCAGCGGCCTCAGCGCAGATGCTGCTCAGAGGCAGGCGTTGGTTTAGCTCCCTTAAATACTTTTTTTTCTTAATATGGCATCACAAACAAAAAGTGAAGTAAGTATGTACAAGCTCTGTTTTGTTCATTTATTTTACCATGTGCTCTCAGAACCCTCCCTTTTCACTTGTGTATGCTTCTATATTTGCATTTGGTTTAGTTAAAGCTCAACCATTCCTTAGTAATTGGAGTAGCTAGAGCAGCAAATGTAGTTGCTATTGTGTGTTCCAGTTTCATGGCTCTCTAAAATAGCTGTGATTAGTGCATTTGTTTATTTGCAGTGTTTGAATTCAGGGCTTCTAGGAAGTAGATTCTGTAATATGCCTCAAAATCATTGGAGGGTGGTTTTTTTTTTTTTTTTTGCCAGTTATTTATTTGGCTGTACCGGGTCTTAGTCGCAGAACATGTGAACTCTTAGTTGTGGCATGAGGGATCTAGTTCCCCAACCAGGGATCAAACCTGGGTCCCCTGCATTGGGTGCACATGGTCTTAGCCACTGGACTACCAAGGAAGTCCCTCACTGAACATTTTTTTATCCTATGAGAGTACTTGACTTTTATTTATTAATTTGGGCCAATTATAAAAGATAATAAAGTTTGGCACCCTTGAATTTAATGGCAGGTAGGAGGTTGAAAATAGGAGTCAGAAATAAAGGCTCTTAAAACTCAAATTTCCTTGTTAACACAAGGCTGCTGGCTAACATCTCCATAGTGTATTGTCATTTATTCAGTGATTGTAGTGGTCAGATTGCAGGGATGGGAGGTGAGTGTTCATTGCACATTGCCTTCAGGAAAATTAACCTTCAGGGTGAGGGTCAAGCACTTAAGTGGCAGTCCCAGTATAGTGCAATCATTGTTCTGTTAACTGTTCACTATCAGAGACTGTTTTGGAAATGCATGATGAGATGGGTTGCCATGTATGGTTGTGTTCATTGTGCCCTGAACAATTCCAAGAAGCCTCTTTCATGTTGAAGTCTGTGAGGGCAACCCTGATTATGAAGAATACATCCCAGTCCTGAGGTATCAGGATGGGCTTCTCTGCCTGGAAGAAATGATAGCTACATTGTGACTTGAAGGGTGAGTAGGAGTTAATCCAGTGAAGATGGTATGGAGCAGAGAGTGGGAACAGAGTTCCAGGCAGAGGCTCAGAGGAAGGATTGATTAATTTATTTCAAAAGGTAGCTGGTGTTTAACTGAAAGTCTTGTCCCAGACCTTTAAAGAGTGGTGAATGGGTCAGGAAAATGGTGATAAATTGCTGTGGTAACATTGGTAGTCCTTTGGCAGTTGATGTGAATTTGATTAGTGTGTTTTAATTAAATTGGGGAATGCACAAAACAGCAAGTAAAATGTGTTGAGTGAATGACTCAGCCACGGGTGACTGTCCTTGATTTCAAGAAATGTCAGAGTATGAGACAGAATCAAATAAATATTCATATACCTGACCTAAAGTCCTTAGACCTAATCCAGGAATCTACTGGCCTCCTATTATTTTTTCAAGCATCTGTGAATTTTATTTTGAAAACATTTTAAAGAAAATATGGTTAAGACTTTTAAGTGGTCATCCATATTGCTTGGGATTTGAGGGGTTAAATTACTGATACTCTCTCTGCTATCAAAATTGGAACCATTTGAGAGATAAAGGAGCCAGATGGGTAGAGCTTGGAGAGTGTGGTTTAGGTGTGACAAATGGCTTCCTGAGACTGTAGCCCTGGATTAGGCAGAAATAATTCCTCCAGGCCCTGGAGGTGTTGAGCTAGCAGAGGCCCAACCTAGAATAAGGCAAATTGTAATCTATTTACACTTGGGTACCATATTGGACTCCTCTAGTTAAAAGTTCAGTCATTGAGTCCAAGTCTGCCTCCTTGGTTCCTAGTTTTCAAATGAAAGACTCTCCCACTCTTCCATTATATATTAGAGTGGGCATCTCCAGTTGGTAAATATTGTCAGAAGGTATGTGGTATCTGGTCACCCACAGAGAAATGCTGTGCAGCACAGAAGTGATGGAAAGATGTTCCTGGTGTCCTAAGAACTTCATGGGACAATATAGTGATTTTTCCATGTCTTGTTTTCCCAAGTAGATATCTAAAACCTAAAGACATTTTCTTCCTCTTGTTCTTAACTGTAACATTACCCATTTGGGGAAACTATTTAGAATTGATGTTATATTTTGAGCTACATAAACCTGTCCCATGCTGATTTTAATCAAATCTTTGGAATTTCAGTTACTGAAAAAGAGGGGCATTGAATTGGAGGTTGAACTCAGCTGATAGGCCTGATCTTCACTATATTAGTGTCACATATACTAAGGAAAGCAAAACAGAATATTTGTCTTGAAGGGCTACAAACTTACTTTTTATTTCTTTAGTTAAAATCCACCTCTGTCAGAGTAGCTTTACTCCCAGGCTGGCTGATTGGCTATTTGCAGATTTCCTGTTGTATTGTCAAGAGTTTTCAGATTCAGAGCAACTAGAACTCTCATACCTTGCTTGGAGGGTGGGTGGATTGTTGCGAATATGGTATAGAAACCCTGGGAAATGATTTGGCCAACTCTTATAAAGTTAAACATATGCTTGCCCAATAACTGAGCAATCCTACTCTGTATATTTGCCCTAGAGAAGTGAAAACATGTTCATATAAAACTGTGTTCATGAATGTTCATAGCGGCCTTATTTGTGATAGCCAAAAGCTATAAACAAATCAGATGTCCCTCAGCAGGTTAGTGGATAAACTGTAGTGTATTCACCCAATGGAATACTACTCAACAGTAAGAAGAAATGAAGTTAGGTATTTGGTTGAGCAAGAGAAGCTAGTCTCAAAAGGTCACATACTTTGACTCTATTTAACCTTGAAAAATATCACTACAAAAAGCATCACTATGAACAAAGTTAGTGGAGGTGATGGAATACCAGTTGAGCTATTTCAAATCCTAAAAGATGATGCTGTGAAAGTGCTGCACTCAATATGCCAGCAAATTTGGAAAATTCAGTAGTGGCCACAGGACTGGAAAAAATCAGCTTTTATTCCAATCCCAAAGAAAAGCAATGCCAAATAATGTTCAAACTACCACACAGTTGCACTCATCTCGTATGCTAGCAAAGTAATGCTCAAAATTCTCCAAGCCAATCTTCAACAGCACGTGAACCAAGAACTTCCAGATGTTCCAGATGGATTTAGAAAAGGCAGAGGAACCAGATATCAAATTGCCAACATTGGTTTGATTATCAAAAAAGCACAAGAGTTCTAGAAAAACATCTTTCTGCTTTATTGACTATGACAAAGCCTTTGTGGATCACAACAAACTATGAAATGTCCAGAAAAGTCAAATCTATAGAGACAGAAGATAGATCAGTAGTTGCATGGGGGTGGGAGTGGGAAACAGAGAGTGACTGCAAAAGGAAATGTTCCAAATTAGATTGTGATAATTGTACAACTCTGTGAATTTAATAAAATCACTGAATTGTACACTTAAAATGGGGAATGTTATATTATTTAAATTGTACATCAACAAAATTGTCTTTAAAAAGTTATTTCACTACATGCTCAAAACTAGTAACAAAATATTATAAATGAATTCTTGAATATGTCAGTGACTAACACAGCTGTGTAAAACAAGTAAAAAAGGATATTGAAAAGGCTGTAATGTACATTCTCAAAACCAGAGTCACTTGAATGACTCCCAAATCTGAAAAATCATTGTCACTGCTGGGATCCATTGCATTCTCTTAATTTGCTCAGTTAGAAATAGTTATCACTCTCTTCAGACACTGTGTAATGGAATGTGGAATGGGACATTTTGTTTTCTCCGAATTTCAGATGAAACGTTAGAACTCAGAACAACTTCTACAATGCTGTAAAAATCCGCACAGTGGTGGCCAAACCCTACTGATGATCGTCTGCTCCTAGTAGCTCATAAGGGGAGGTGAACTCTCATTAGAGAACAGGGCATCCATGCACCTGTTCCCAATTTCTTAACAAAGGTTTATTGATGGAGACACTTAAATATTGCAGCAGGTGGATAGTTGTCTAGAATTACAGCCCAGTGTTGATTGTTCAACTGTCTTCCTGACAAACTCAGTCACAGAATGGAGGCTAGTTTCTTTTATGGCCTTATAGAATTTTTGAACCATACTTTGTCCATAATTAAGTTCCTTCCTCATAACACCAGTGGGAACATTCATAAACTGTATATAGGGTTCTTTTTTTGGTTAGGTGTTTCTTTTAAACATTAGAAAAGCTGGCAGTTGTACACCATCAGCACAATTAATAAATATAGGAATTTTTTTCATACTCAAAACTTTGAAGTAGTCTTGAATTTTTTTCTACTGAAAAAGTTTTGAATTTTTGCACCTTTGGAGTTCATCAGGCTGCTTTAAACCACATCAGATGTCAAAGGAATTTCATCTATATTTGCTTTCTATAAAAGTGCAGAACTAAATTTTTTCCTAGCATTAGTCATATACCTGTGAAATCAGCGAGTCTCTTTTCATCAGCTGACATGTGCTGTTTTTCTGGCCCACACATATGGATTTATTGCTCTTTGTAATCTTGAACATTATGATGTTGATCCAGTCATTAATGCTTCCATTGCTTTCCATCATTTTTTCCATCATTTTTGGGGACAATATTGAACTTTCTATGCTTTGAAAAATATCTAGTGTCAAATCCTAATTCCTTGTAGTTATGATTTCTCTATAGTTCCCTGTCAGGGGATGTCTTCCATGTCTAGAAGATGGAAATATGCCATTCATGTTTTTTTCTAAGTCTTTATTATATTCTTTCTAAGCTATCCCTCTACACTCCTAATACTTCTAATATCTTATTCTTTCTTGAAGTGGAAGATGTCACAGGTGAACTTAATGTAGCAGTGACTGTCCTTTAGTGCCATGGAGTACAGTGGTAATAAATATGAATGTAGATGTTTTAAGGAGTTACTCAAACTCTATCTTGAATTAGCAGACTGTTGTTGTCATGTTTTAACACAAGGGGGCAGCATCATCATCTTTATTGTCACCATCACATGTTTAACATAGGCACCTTGGGCCCAGGTAGGGAGGGTAAGATTTTATAAGTATGTAAAAACAGTATTCATCATCTAATAATGCTTCTAGGTATGATGGTGATGATTACTGAGAGAGACTTCAAGGACATTTCCTGTAGTAGAGGAATTTGTCTGCAAATATGAACCTCCTATAAAGAAAAATCTGTATCCCTTCTGTTCTCAATACTCTCACTAGACACTTCTGTGACCACATGTGTGGGAGTTTTCTCATGCCAAGCAATTTTCCAGCTCTCAAGTGAATAAGTTGATAGGCTGTTCAGTGTGCTAAGTTTTGGATTAAGCCCTGTTGATAACCTAAAATTTTCTGGATATTCTGTTTTGCTAGTCTATTATGATCCAGGAAGTATTTTCTTTGTTGCTTATTCCCATATCTAGAGTTGCACTATTACAATTAATTCTATATAGAGTTAAATGTATGATTGACCATATCAAGACGTGTAGCCATCATTAATTTCGTCAGAGGCCTGGTTACACATGGGGTAAAAATTGACTTACAGTTGGCTTAAAAGCATGTGTGTGTGTGTGTGTGTGTGTGTGTGTGTGTGTGTGTGTGTGTTTTGGAAGGACTAATGCTGAAGCTCCAATACTTTGGTCACCTGATGCGAAGCACTGACCCTGATGCTGGGAAAGATTGAAGGCAGGAGGAGAAGGGGATGGTAGAGGATGGGCTGGTTGGATGGCATCACTGACTTGATGGACATGAGTTTAAGAAAGCTCTGGGAGTTGGTGATGGACAGGGAAGCCTGGTGTGCTGCAGTCCATGGGGTTGCAAAGAGTCGGACGTGACTGAGTGACTGAACTGAACTGTTTGGGGCCCTTTAATGTTGGGAACCAGTAGTGGGGGTCCTTCTGGTCCATCCAACCTTAGATATTTGTTGTGGTCTGTGTGTGGCTTAGAAAAGAATTTCCAGACACAAAGTATTTCAGAAGAGAGTGAGTTTATTGAGAACAAAGAATGAAGATAGTGAAGGGTGCTGCAAACATAGCAGCTGATTTCCTGACAGACCAGGGAGAGCTGACCCATTTCACAGGCTAGTGGTCAATTTTATAGCCTCAAGATGAAGAAAATTCCTGCTAGAAGGGTGGCATTAGGTGATTGGTCAGAAAGCTATATGGTGAATATTTTATCCAATATGAAGTCAGGGAACAGGCTAACTTAAATTTAGGTCAGGAGGGCTCATGGTAACAGTTTCTATGGGGCTTGGTCAATTCTAGAGATTTTTGTCCTGTGACTTCAATATAGGGCTCCACAGTAGTGTTGTATCAAAACATTTTGTTTTGATCCCATTAATATCTATTTTCTTTATCTTATTTCTTGATAACCATCTAAAGATTTTTATCCTTTTGGGATGAGTCCCTTTAAAATTTTCACCTTGTTATAAAGAAATCTATATAGTTTTTCTTAGGTTCTTATTTTCCTATTAATCAATCAGTCTAATTAACAATCTAATGTTTTTTATCCATGATCTAATTTGTTTTTCATAGGTACCAACAAGATAACTGTTTATAATGAGAGCTAGAAATTTTCCAATTTAGAGGTTTCACCAGTTTAAAGAATCCATCCTCTGGCCATTGATGAGATATACCTTAATAGTGACTCATACCAAAAACATGCAAGAGCCTCCTGCACAAGAGAGTACATAGGATGCAACCTTCACAAAATCTAGAAGGTTTACTCCCCAAAATAGTTTAAGAAAGTAAAGGACTTTGGTTGTACAGGTGGACACAATGAAAGTGAAGATGACAAAGGCCCCTTATGGACAGCTCTTACAACAGATTTTCCTGAGAGTTGGCACAGCCAAGCCAGATAAAAGGATTGCCCAGGATTCCAGTCTTTTTGGCTGCCAAATGTACACCATGTGTGTACCTTCTGGATGGTAGAGACCAAGGTCTCAAACTGAGATTTTTAAGAACCTCATTNAGTCCAAGGGACTCTCCAGAGTCTTCTCCAACACCACCGTTCAAAAGCATCAATTCTTTAGTGCTCAGCCCTCTTCACAGTCCAACTCTCACATCCATACATGACTACTGGAAAAACCATAGCCTTGACTAGATGGACCTTTGTTGGCAAAGTAATGTCTCTGCTTTTTAATATACTGTCTAGGTTGGTCATAACTTTTCTTCCAAAGAGTAAGCGTCTTTTAATTTCATGGCTGCAATCACCATCTGCAGTGATTTTGGAGCCCCACAAAATAAAGTCTGACACTGTTTCCACTGTTTCCCCATCTATGAAGTGATGGGACCAGATGCCATGATCTTAGTTTTCTGAATGTTGAGCTTTAAGCCAACTTTTTCACTCTCCTCTTTCACTTTCATCAAGAGGCTTTTTAGTTCCTCTTCACTTTCTGCCATGATTATAATTAAGATTTAGAGTTACATCAGCCAGTGTGGTAGCTTCTAGCCACATTGTGTGCCTGTACATGCTCAGTTGTGTCTGACTCTGTGTGACTCTGTGGACTGTAGCCCACCAGCCTCCTCTGTCCATGGGATTTCCCAAGCAATAATACTGGAGTGAATTGCCATTTCCTCCTCCAGGGGATCTTCCCCACCCAAAGATCAAACTCATGTCTCCCGTGTCTCCTGCATTGCAGGCAGATTCTTTACTGCTTGAGCCATCAAGGAAAAACTAGCCACATGTGACTATTTAAATTTAAATTAAGATTAATTAACATGAAATAAAATAAAACCTAGTCCCAGGATCTTGGTTTCTAATGTCATTATTCTTCAATGTGAAGAGCCAAGGCCCTTTGCAGAAATGGCTGATTCTAGGCTGGGATGGCAAATAAGCACGATGACAATGGAGCATCTTGTAGTGCCAGAGAGTAAGGGAGTGCTCAGAAACAAGCAAAGAAAAGGATACCAAAGCATGTCAAAGGGACACAGAGCCAATCTGAAACCACCCCCTAATGACTAAAGAACAACAAAATAAATTACATTGTTTTGCATTACCATTCAAAGTATAAAACAAGTATCTTTGCGTCTATATTTATATAAAGGGCTTCCTGGTGGATCGTCAGAATGATCCCCTGGAGAAGGGAATGGCTACTCACTCCACTGTTCTTGCCTGGAGAATTCCATGAACAGAGGAACCTGGTGCACTACAGTCCATGGGGTTGCAAAGAATTGGACACGACTGAGCTACTGACACACACATACTGATATAAATAAATGATTAGATGAATAAATAAATGGGGGAGAAGTGATATGTCAGAAGAATTCCAAATGGTGCGGATCCAGTCCTCCTCAAGGAGATGAAGCTTGGCTTTTCCCCCCTTTGACTGTGGGCATAGTGACTTCCTTACAAAGAGTACAGCATGCAAAGTAAGAAGGAGTAGCTTTACAGTGGAGAAACCTGACAAATACTACCTCAGCCAGGTGATCAGGATTAACGCCCAAATTGGTAAATCATGTCAATACCCTATACCTGATATTTGTGATATGAATGGCATTTACCACTGTGTCTTCCTCCTAAAACCAAAGTACCTTAGTCTAATCATGAGAAAAAAAATCAGACAGGTCTCAGATTCTACAAAATACCTGACTAGTACTCCTCCCAACTACCAAGGTCATCAAAAACAAGCAGAGTCTGAGAAACTGTCAAGAGGACACAAAACCAAGAGGAGACAAAAGAGATCTGATGACTAAATGTAATGTGGTATCCTGGATGGAATCTTGGAACAGAAAAAGGATATTAGGTAAAAACTAAGGAAACCTGAATGAACTGTGGACTTCAGTTAATTAAAAAAAATTATCTGGAAAGCTGGAGATAAAAGCAGTAGCCTTTTATGCCACCAAAAAAGGAGGGCCTTGGACTTTGTCTGATAAGAGAGTGACAGGATATTGGCATTGGTGATGATGGGGAAAACGCTGCCAGAGAGAAGTCTATTGCTCAGGTCTAAGCTTATGATAGAAGGAAATGTAGAGGAAGGTCTAGTTTTAAGAAATACTTAAAAGGTAGATGAAAGAAGCCTTGGATAAGCAACAAAGAGCAAATCAAATCTATATCATAGAGTTCAGTTGCTCAGTCATGTCCAACTCTTTGCAACTCCACAGATTGTAGCCCACCAGGTATCTCTGTCCATGGGATTACCCAGGCAAGAATACTGGAATGGGTTGCCATTTCCTCCTCCAGGGTATCATAGAGTTCCTATGAATTGAAATATAACTGTTTAAGTGTCTGGAACAATGTCCAGCACACAGTAGGCAAAACTTTAAATTATAACTATTTATTCTCAAAAGGATTCAACTCTGCAAATAGTTCTTGAGCTCCTAGATAATCAATCTACTGTTCTAGACACCCACGGTACAAAGATGAGCAATGATATGGTCTTGACTATCAAGAATCTTTTTACTGAAGATTGGCTATAGGGTACAATGAGTCTATACTGTGTCTATTTATTTTTGGTTAAATCTATTCCTAAAAAAAAAAAAAAAAAAAAAATCTATTCCTAAGTGTTGTATTCTTTTTGATTACATTGTAAATGGGATTGTTTTCTTAATTTCTCTTTATTCTGTGGTTGTTTGTATTCCCCTAATCCCTACAGCTGCTACCAACACACACACACACACACACACACACACACACGCACGCACACACAGTGATTTAATACAATCAGCCAGAGTAGTTTCATACACACACACACACACACACACAGTGATTTAATATGATCAGCCAGAGTAGTTTCACACACACACACACACACACACACACACACAGTGATTTAATACAATCAGCCAGAGTAGTTTCTCACACACACACACACACACACACACACAGTGATTTAATACAATCAGCCAGAGTAGTTTCTCACACACACCCACCCACCCACCTTTAATAACAAGTACTAGGCCTTTTAATACTCCTCATTTGTGAGCTGTCCTGTAGGAAATGTGCTCTGCTCAAGGTGTAAGGAGGGCTGCCTGTCTAACCCATGCAGAGAGTGAGAAGCCAGATATGTCAGTGAGTACACTGATATTTTAATGGAAGATTTTAAAGAGTTTTGCCTCTTTTCCCTGTTTTGTAATAATTATTGGCAGAGAAGGTTGACCAGTTGGATCCTTGTGGCCATCCCATTTTTTTTCTCTCCAGCTTGATCCAGTCCATTCATTTCCATGACTTTAAATGTACTGTCTTGGAATCCTGGGAGTTTTGTAGCAATTTCATTACCCATTTTGCAGGGTTCTTTCTCTTCCTTTCTTCCCTACTACCCAGTTGCTTAAAATGCCCTAACTGTTGCTAGTTGAGGATCATACTTTATAGTTGTAAGTACAATTTGAAAAAAAATGGAATGCTCAATATACTTCAGGAATATGACAGTAACTGCAGACCATTACTTGGTGCCAAAGTCTTATTTGCACATGTTCCTGGTTAGTGTCCAACCACAACAGCTGCCTGATGTTTCCACAAACCTCTTTGGAAATGCAGTATTCTAGTACTCCTCTGCTTGTGTCTTTGCCAGCTTATTCAAGTAGGTGGGTTTTCTTTTCTTTTTCTTCTGACACAGTTTACCTTTTCTTGTTACAGAAATCTCATGTATGGTGTGGTGAAGCTCATGAAAATTGTGGGGCAGCTCTCGGATAAATTTTACTACACGGATTGCCTCTTTTTCGGAGCAATTATCTCTGCTACTGACCCAGGTATTTGCATCTTTGGCCTTATTGTCATAATGTTCCATTATTTAAATCTTAAAAAGCTCAGAGCAATCATTAACTTTCATAATAGTAGAGGAAGAGACCAGTAAGTCAAGTGATCTAATGAACTTAGATGGCTTTTCTAAGAAGGGCCTGCCTTTCCCCTTTTAAAAAATTATTATTATTACTGTAAAAATAGCATAAAATTTACCACCTTAATCATCTTTAGGTGTATAGTTCAGCAGTATTGAGTATATCCATATTGTTGTGCAACCAATCTCCAGAATTTTTTCATCTTGCAAAACTGAACCTCTGTACCCATTAAACAACATCTCTTCATTCTCTCCCCACTCCACCTCCCAGACCTGGGCAACCACCATTCTACTGTCTGTCTCTATGAGTTTGACTACTGTAGATACCTCAGATAAGTGGAATAATCAGTATTTGTCTCTTTGTGTCTGGCTTATTTCCTTAGCATGATGTCCTCAGGGTTCATCTATGTTGTAACATGTGTCAGAATTTCCTTCCTTTTAAATCTTAATAATATTCCATTGTATGAATATACCATATTTTTGCTTATCCATTCACCTGCCAACAAGCGCTTGAGTTGTTTCCACCTGTGTTTCCTCCTTTTTGTCTTTCATTTTAGAATGTCTAATTTGGGCATAAGTTTTACACTTAGACTGTCTTTTTTTCTTAGTGTTATGCTTTTGCCTTCTGTTTAGGAGCTTATCATTTGGTTTAAATAATATCTTTGCTTAGTAGAAATGTACACTAGTACTGTAGTGAATGTAATTTAATTTGTGAAGTCCTTTTGTGCAATGCTCCTATACACTGTGATGTGGTTCCTATTCATAAATCTGTTACCTTGTATTTTTCAAGTGTTATTTGAACCAGTTCTTAAAAGTGGAATTATTATATACCCTTCCTCCCCTGCAGCTCAGAACAAACAAACAGGCTCTCCTCTTCGAGTTGGAACCCATAACTGAATTAGTTCACATAAAATAGTTACAGCTATTCTTTCCTCTAATGTTAACTACTGAGCACACCATTGTAGGGAAAGAATTTATGGAGAAAGAGCTAATCTTGTTCTCATAGTACAGAAGGAAAGGTCTTTTCAGTGTCTATGATGCCTCTAACATTCTGGGCAGTGATGACCTCTAAGATACAAAAATTCCACCCCCCAAACAACTTCCCTGTGCCTCTTGGGGGTCTTCTAGATCAGTGCTAGCCAGCAGACCTATCTGCAATGATAGAAATGTTCCATAATCTTCCTAGTGCTTTACAGTAGCCAGTGGCTATGTGTAGCTGTTGGACACTTGCCATGTGAGGTAGTGCAACCAAAGAACTGATTTTTTTAAAAACTAATTTATTTTCATTGAAGGATAATTGCTTTACAGAATTTTGCTGTTTTCTGTCAAACCTAAACACAAATCAGCCATAGGTATACATATATCCCCTTCCTTTTGGAACACCCTCCCCCATCCCTCCCCATCCTACATAGCTCCAAGTGGCTAGTGGCTACCACATTGGATAGCACAGCTCTAGACTGTTGTGTGGCTCTGAAAAATCTCGATGATCCAAAAAGCATTGACCTCTTTCACCCCCCTGTTTTCTTACAAACACTCTAAGTAAACTGATACTGAAGAATTGGCTGGTTGAAGCACCCTTGTTTGTGACAAGAATGTGGGGTGTGGAGTTGCAAGTGGTGGTTTGAGTTCTAGCCCTGCTAGCTACTGACTGGGTGTCCTGGGTACACATTATCTCCTGAGTGTCAGTTTTCTCATTGATTAATTAGGAGTAATGGTACCCATTTCCTGTTATGAAGGGCTGGTGTGAAGATTAAATGAGATAATGCATGTAAAGCGTTGAGCATAGCATCGAGTGCCACGTGCCATCTTTGTGCACTGGACTAAAACTGGATCCACAATTCAGGAAAAAAATATATGTTTCCAACCCATAGTACATAGCTGTAAACAGCTACCAGAGGAAATGAGCACCGTTCCTATGAACCATTATGCAGTGATTCCTCTCATTGTAATCCTGGCTCCTTTACACCCCTCAAGACAACCAGACCCATTCATAGGTTTCAAAACCTGTGATCAGTGCTGTCAGAAAGTAATTCTCTAGTTGCACCACCCAGGCTGGTCAGTCTTTTGCTTAGTCTTTGAAGCTGAATTCAAATCTGCCACTTGCCTAATTATTCTTCCTTTACTGCTTCAGTTAGTAGCTCTTACAGCTCTCGAGTCAGGTCTGTTTCTTACATAACATTACTTGCTGCTTTGTGCCGAGGGTTTACAAGTGCTCAGTGCTCTTTTGTATACAAATGGAGTGTTCAAGAAAAGTTAGTTGAACGAACAAAGTCAGGTTCTTGATATTTTTTCTTTCTTTCTTTTTCTGTTATTCTTTTATTTTCCCCACATTTTTAAGATACCTGTAACAGCAGTCTTCAGTCAGTGAATTATAATTTCTCGGTCCATGTCCAGTTGGAAACAGCTGTTGTGACCCTGTTCTCTCTGATTCTAAGGGTTGAACTGTGAGGGGAGCAGCGTGTTTACTCCCTGTCTTTAGAAGCCACCTGCTTAGTCTGTTATCCCCTGCCTATCTCTGCCACCCTGCCCACTGCCATCACCTGATTGTCCACACCTGTAGTCTTCATCCTGGTTGGACACAGGGTTGCCCAGGATGGCCATGGGTGACTTCTTGCCTTGCTTTCTAAGGTGATGGGCAGGGAGAATGAGAGATTGAAAATCAGAACAGCCAAGTTTAGACTAGTGCAAAGTGTTAATTATTAAAATTAATTATAAAGCTAGTATTTATCATCATAGATAAATAAGCTAGCTGTACATTATATTTTTACTATTGGTATGGTAGTATTTTGGACTTCCCTTGTGGCTCAGCTGGTAAAGAATCTGCCTGCAATGCGGGAGACCAGGGTTCGATCCCTGGGTTGGGAAGATGCCCTGGAGAAGGGAAAGCCTACCCATTCCAGTATTCTGGCCTGGAGAATTCCATGAACTGTATAGTTCATGGAGTCGCAAAGAGTCAGACATGTCTGAGTGACTTTCACTTTCACAGTAGTATTTTAGGAAAATAGTGTTTAAAAGTCAAAAGGGTTTTTGAAAATTATGTAGTTCAAGCCTTCACTTTATTAAGTCTTTGGACTTTGCTGTGCATTGTTGAATGGCTTCTAGTTGCCCCTCCAGGTTTACACACCATCCTTCTCCACTCTCTTCTTGGCACTGGGAGGCTGACTTGTACAGAAGATTTCTACTTTCCCATTGGATTTGTCCATGGGGCAGCACCAGTAAGAAACTGAAACAGGGGTAGACATGCAGGGTCCCTGTGGGCTGCCTGTGTCCCTTGATCAGAGGTCACAGCTCCTGTTGAGTGACCCTCTCCACACAGCTCCTGATTCTGACAGTCACTCCTTCGGGCTCAGGGATGGCATAGAAGCTACCTGTTTTCAGCTGCAGATAACTGCCCTCCCCCTCTCCCATACTCTCTATGTGCTTGTGCTTAGTCATTCAATTGTGTCCGACTCTTTGCGATCCCATGGATTGTAGCCCGCCAGGCTCCTTCATCCATGGGATTCTCCAGGCAAGAATACTGGAGTGGGTTGCTATTTCCTTCTCCAGGGGATCTTCCGAACCCAGGGATCGAACCCGGGTCTCCTGCATTGCAGCCAGATTCTTTACCATCTGAGCCACCAGGGAAGCCCTGTACTTTCTCTACATGTCTATAAATAATCCCTTTTTAAACACTCCTCAAATTGCTCATCTAGTTCTTGCCAGGACCCTTGCTGATAAAGTCCTAGAACCCAGGTTTCCTGGACTGCCAGCCCTATGCTCTGCTCACTGAGATTGACCTACACCAGTCTTCAGTTCCTGAGTGAGTGACTGATTGACTGCTGTGAACAGAGGCCTCTGGTGCCAACCCCCAGTAGACATACTGTATGAGGAATCAATAAAACTTCAGTTAGGTCTGACCATTGAGATTTTGGGAAGTTTGATACTGCAGCAGGAAAACAGCCCATCACACAGGGCCTGTTTTCTCATCTCTAAATTGGGGGACATGATAATACTACCCACTTAGGGTTTTCATGAGGGCTAAACAAAATTGTAAAATATTTATCATAGTGCCTGCTTCCTGGTAAAACCTTAATTATTGTTGTTTTGATAATTTTTCTTCAACATCGGGTTCAAAACAAGACAATTTTTATGTCATATAATAAACTAGAGTAACAATTTTGTATTAGGGTTTTTCAAAGAAATAGAATAAATATGTGTGTGTACATAGTGGGGAGGAGGAGAGGGAACAGATATTAATTGATTATAAGGCCTTGGCTCATGTGATTATGGAAACTGTAGAGGTCCCAAGATCTGCAGTGAAATCTTCAACCAATTCGATGAGTCCCACCCTCATTGAGGAGGGCCATCTGCTTTACTGAGTCTACTGATTCAAATGTTAATCTCATCCAAAACCTCAGACACATATACAATAGTGTTTAATCAAATATCTGGATACCCCATGGCCCAGTCGAGTTCACAAATAAAATTAACCATCACAGGTCTTTTGTAAGGAGACACACATATTGTTCATGTAATATATAATCCACAAAACAAGAACTTTTTTTTAGACTAATCCCTAAAGATTTTTCTGGTTGTGTAACTTGCTTAACTGTTTTTAGGGGTGGAAGAAAGAGATTGACCTTGTATCTTGAAGATGTATTATGAAGAGATGACATGTCTGTCTTTTAGAAAGTAGGCCTGCTGGTGATGCCTCATGTTAATGTCTGGTTCACATCTGAATGCTTATAGTAGTGATTTTATTGTCTAGATTTATGATTATCTGGATCTGCCTTGTGATATAGTTGACATTTTTCAAATCCAAATTATTTTTTGTTTACTCTCAAATAAATGAACTAAACTTTTTGTAAAGAAAGGCACAATGAGGGGTAGATTGGGAATCTCCCTTAATCTCTATCAAAAATAGAGCAAGCAGAACAGCAAAAGAGAAAACAGACTGAACTAGCTGACAGAGTATCTTGATGAATCCCCTGATATCAACTGGTGGGGTCAAACTACCCACAGCAGGGAGACTTTGGGATAAGAACAGCAGCTATGCTGGAGGAAGCAAAGGGAAGAGGGGACTGCTGGTTGTTTTGATTGTCAGGGCACCCAGAAATATCCCACAAGTATTCACACTCAAAAGAACGGGTCCCCACTGGGAGTCAAGAATTTTATGGTTCTGTCAAGTAACAATAGTTGATATTGGGAGGAGGCTTTTCAGGCTCCCATTGTGGGTAAGGGCAAGGAGACTGGAGGAGGTGTGAGGCTGCTGGAGGGACCTGGGTCCTCAGGGCTCTCAGGAAATCCCTTGTGGAAGATCTCTCTGCAACAACAGAGGTACTCCCTAAAAATGACCTGCTCGGACCACTGACCTTGATTGACAGGGCATTAAAGGAGAAAGAAAGCTCAGATTTTAATGGTAAAGGAGAGCAGAGGAAGTAGATGTCAGATTGAGGAGGTGGCTGCACCTAGAGGCCATATTTTTTAATATTTCAGTGTAAAACCAGAAGAGAGAGCCATGGAGCCATGAAACTAGGAAAGCTCTTCTGGGCTTCTACCCACCTCACTGTGAGCAGCAGAAATGGATTGAGGTTGAATTTCATGTAAACAGAAGAAAAAGTGGCGATAACCCCTCTGAATAATAAAGCTACAGATAATGAAGTCATACCAGAAAAAGAGGCTCACAAAGGAGATGAAACTTTGTTAATATGCCAACAGAAGTTAAAGGAAGTTAACAAAATGATAGAAGTTAGAACTGTATACATCAGGATTGGACAGTTAAGAAAAGAGAAAACTAAACAATAGGGCATTATAAAAAGAGAGCTAACAGAAAGGAATGAAAGGGGGAAGCCATAGAGTAAAAGACTTGTCAGTTCAGTTCAGTCGCTCAGTTGTGTCTGACTCTTTGTGACCCAATGGACTGCAGCACGCCAGACCTCGCTGTCCATCACCAATTCCCGGAGTTTACTTAAACTCATGTCCATTGAGTTGGTAATTCCATCCAACCATCTCATCCTCTGCCGTCCCCTTCTCCTTCCACCTTCCAATCTTTCCCAGCATCAGGGTCTTTTACAGTGAGTCAGTTCTTCGCATCAGAGGGCCAAAGTATTGGAGTTCCAGCTTCAGCCTCAGTCCTTCCAGTGAATATTCAGGACTGATTTCCTTGAGGATTGACTGGTTGGATCTCCTTGCAGTCCAAGGGACTCTCAAGAGTCTTAGCCAACACCACAGTTCAAAAGCATTAATTCTTTGGCACTCAGCTTTCTTTATAGTCCATCTCACATCTATACATGACTACTAGAAAAACCATAGCCTTAACTAACTAGATAGACCTTTGTTGGCAAAGTAATGTCTCTGCTTTTTACTATCCTGTCTAGGTTGGTCATAATTTTTCTTCTAAGGAGTAAGCATCTTTTAATTTCATGGCTGCACTCACTATCTGCAGTGATTTTTGGAGCCCCCAAAATAAAGTCAGCCACTGTTTCCCCTGTTTCCCCACCTATTTGCCATGAAGTGATGGGACCAGATGCCATGATCTTTGTTTTCTGAATGTTGANAAGCTGTGGTTTTTCCGTAATCACATATGGATGTGAGAGTTGGATTATAAAGCAAGCTGAGCACTGAAGAATTGATGCTTTTGAACTGTGGTGTTGGCTGAGACTCTTGAGGGTCCCTTGGACTGCCAGGAGATCCAACCAGTCAATCCTCAAGGAAATCAGTCCTGAATATTCATTGGAAGGGCTGAAGCTGAAGCTGAAACTCCAATACTTTGGCCCTCTGATGTGAAGAACTGACTCATTGTGAAAGACCCTGATGCTGGGAAAGATTGAAGGTGGGAGGAGAAGGGGACGACAGGATGAGATGGTTGGATGGCATCACCAACTCAATGGACATGAGTTTGAGTAAACTCTGGGAGTTGGTGGTGGACAGGGAGGTCTGGTGTGCTATAGTCCATGGGGTCACAAAGGGTCAGACATGACTGAGCGACTGAACTGAACTGAGATTGGGATGGAATATATTGTGAGGTGCTTCTGTGGGGGTTGGCAAAGTTGCAGTTTCCTGCACTGGATGATGGTTACAAAAATGGTTGGTTTATAATACTGCTAAATATCTGGGTGTATTCTAATTGTATCAGTAAGTAATGTGTTTGGTTGCAAATGACAGGATGGTCTGGCTAATACTAACTTAAACAGAGAGCTGTTTATCTTGGCTAAGAGCCCCGAGCTGGTGCCATGGTTCCCATGACAGTCAGGCACTCAGTCTTTCTAGTGCACTACCTTTGGATTTCAGACACACCTTAACTGCCCAATGGAGGCAAGATGGCCACACTGTATCCAGGCTTCACCCTCTTCCAGGCAGTAAGAGGTGGCACTTACCACAAGGGAAGCTAAAGAAGTGAGTTTAGTTTCTTAGTTTCTTATGGCAGAAACTAACAAAACAAAAGGTAGTTGAATGTGAGTGTTGCGAGTGAACCCCACCTGCATGTACAGATTAGAGTGGTGGTTCTTAACTGGGAATGATTCTGCCCCACCACAGCAGATGTTCAGCAATGTATGGAGACATTTTTGGTTGCCAAAGCTTGGCAGGGGAGCGTATGTGATGCTACTGGTATCTTGTGGGTAGAGGCCAAGGATACTGCTAAACTATCTTATGGTACACCAGGTGGCCCCCATTATAAAGAGTTATATAGCCCCAACTATCAGTGGAACCAAAGTCCAGAAACTCCAAAACCCTTTCAGGGTTCCATGAGGTCAAAACTGATTTAAGAGTAATAGTAGTATATCATTTGTCTTTTTTGCTTACATTCTTTCTTAGAAGTGTACTGTTGAGTGGAGTTTTCCAGGGCTTACATAACTGTGACACTGACTCCCTATTGATCAAATATAGAAACAGATGTGAAAACTGTGTTCCATTACTTCAGATATTAAAAAGACCTGAGAAAAGGTAAAACAGTAGTTGTCTTTACACTATTTTATGGAAAAAATTATTATTTTTCAGTAAAAAAAGTTAACATAGAATGGATTTACTAGTAATTTAAATGAATAAATATTTAATTTTTTATTTTACTCAATACAGTAAATATTGAAAGCTATAACCCACAACACTAAAACTCTTTGCCCACCTCAGAATTTTTTAAGGATGTAAAGGAGTCCTGAGATCAAAAGTGTGAGAGCTGCTGGTCTGAAAAAAAGTTGATTTTTAAATACCTGTGAAATGTGAAACCCGTGAGAAGTATAATTATGTATAGTCTGTCATAAATGAGGACTTGCATTATTTTACATGTCTTTAGTAAAGGCTTCTCTGTGCCCTGACCCTATGCTGGAATCTGGGAGCACAATGATCAATAAAATAGGGTTTCATTGCAGCAATGTAGATGGACCTAGAAATTATCATACTAAGTGAAATAAGACAATGGAAGACAAATAGCATATGATATAACTTTTATGTCAAATTTAAAATACAATAGAAATGTACACCCGTGGCAAATTCATGTCAATGTATTCCAAAACCAATACGGTATTGTAAAGTAAAATAAAGTAAAAAACAAAACAAAACAATAGAAATGAACCTATCTGTGAAACAGAAACAGACTCACATAGAGACATAGAAAACAGACTTGTGGTTGCCAAGATGGAGGAGGGTAGGGAAGCGATGGGTTGGAAATTTGGGATTAACAGATGTAAACCATTATATATAGAATAAACAAACAGCAAGGTCCTGCTGTATAGTACAAGGAACTATATTCAATATCCTGTGATAAACCATAATGGAAAAGAATATGAAAAAGAATATATATGTATAGCTGAATCACTTTGCTGTACAGCAGAAGTTAACACAACATAGTAAATCAACCATACTTCAATAAAATAAAAAATAAAACAGGGTTTCTGCCTTAAAAGAGATTTCAACCTATCAGTAGAGCCAAGTCACATTAATTGTGATGATTTTTAAAATTCTACAGTAGAAGTATTTTCAGAGTGTGATGGGATTACAGTGGAAAGCGCAGTGTTGTTAGAATCAAGCATCATATCACTCCTCATTCAGAAACTGCAACCAATTTATATGCTTTTGGCCCATCTTTTAGTGACCGTACTGGCGATATTTAATGAATTGCATGCAGACGTGGACCTTTACGCACTTCTGTTTGGAGAGAGTGTCCTAAATGATGCTGTTGCCATTGTACTGTCCTCGTAAGTAACAATATTTCTGCCTGGGAAAAGAGACTCTGGCTTCCTGAATGCTCTGGGCTAAAATCAGAGGCCCACCTTAAAAGTGTTAAATTTTGAATTGGATGCTTTTCTAAATGAGGTTTATAGACTTAGTTGATTTGTCCAGTGGGCAGTGATCAGAATGCTGATACCTGCATAATATGGCTCCTGCAGGTTAAATTAAATGAATACACCATGGGGAATGCTCCGCAGAGTGTAGATATCTATGTTTGTCAATACTTGTAAGTACCATGGTATAAAACCAGCCCAGTATTTTCTAATTCTCTCTCTCTTTAAACTCCAGGTCTATTGTTGCCTACCAGCCAGCGGGGCTGAACACGCACGCCTTTGATGCTGCTGCCTTTTTTAAATCAGTTGGCATTTTTCTAGGTATATTTAGTGGCTCTTTTACCATGGGAGCTGTGACTGGTGTTGTGACTGCTCTAATATCCTTTCTGTGGTTTCTGCACCCGCCTGAGTATGATTATGTGACCTTGCACTTGTGAAAAGAAAGTTCTCATTTCCTCCTTTGAGAAATGAATCTTAAATTGGTTGTTCCACTGGGGGCTGGGGGCCCCCAAAATGTCACCCTTTGGTGAAACCTGACAGCCGATGGCCTAGTTAAGAGTCAGAGAAAATGTTTGAGAGTGTAGCTCTGGGCTTAGCTCTGTCCTCACTTTTGTGTTTCTCTTCTTCCTATAAACACGTTGGAGACAGGAGCTTGGAGGAAGCGTCATTTGGGGGGTGTGGGAGGTGGCACAGAAACAGTGGAAGAGCCAGGAGGCTGGGAATTGGAGACCATCTGTCAGGAGGCTGGAAGGAAGCAGGCTGTGAAGTACTTTAGCCCCAGACTGGCTGCTGTCATCTGCTGTTCCAGGCCATATGGGGCTAACATGGCCTTCACTAGCCAGGGGCTGTCGGTGGGAATTATAGCAAGGTGACCTTCCTTAAGCTGAGGACTGAATGATATTGAGTTAGAAACCAACAAGCCAGTCAACCAACCAGCATAAAAGCAAAGTGTAGGAATGAGCAGGCAAGCCTTCCACAGGTGTGCTGAGTTCTTCATCAAATCTTCCAATAGCATTTAGATCACCAGGGACCAATACAGATGTAATGAGAGCCACAAATGTGAGCCCCATCTTTTCAACCTATAGTAGATACAAAGATTATTAATAGAATTTATACGTTAGTAATGAGATTTTATCCCTTCAGGTTTTGTACCAAGTCTTTGAAATATGGTGTGTATTTTGCTCTTACAGGATATCTCAATTCAGACTAGCCATATTTAAGTGTTGAGTAGTGACATGGGGGCTAGTAGCTATCATATTGGACTGTGCAGATGTAGATTGCTTTCTTCCTCAAGGCTCTCTGATGCTCTGAGGACTTATATTGCTCAGTGAAACCACTCAGGACTTGGTTCTAAGCTGCGCTGCTCCCCCCCCCAACCCAACTCCGTGGAATGGCAATGTGAGGAAGCGAATTGCCAATCCCCAAAAGTGACGGCACTTTGCAGTTGCCCCTGGAATCGTGCATTTCTCCCTCCCTTTCTCCCTCATGCATGCATTAAGCACCTGTGATGGATTCAGGCCTTAGTAGTCCACAGAGGTCAGAGTCTCCCTGCCTCATCTTCCGAGGCCTGCCTGAGGCACTCCCAGCACTGCCAGAACCCACCTGCCAGTCACACCTCAGGCCTCAACTGTGCATCTCAGAAATATGGGCATTGCCAGGAGCACAGAGAGCCCATTTCTAGTTCCATTGGAAAGCTTGATTAAAAAAAAAAAAAGCTTTATTGAGAGGAAATCCACATGCTGTATAATTCACCCATTTAAAGTGTACAGTTCATTGGTTTTTGGTATATTACATTATTATTATTTTTTTAATTGTGGTAAAATATGCCTAACATAAAGTTTGCCACTTTAACCATTTAAAATATACAATTCAGTGGCATTAGGTGCATCCACTGGTGTTGTGTGATCATCGCCACCATTTCCAGAACCTTTCTCATCATCTGCAACAGAAACTGTGTGCCAGTTGAATAGTATCCTCCCTATCCCCCCACTCCCAGCCCTCAGAAACCTCTGTTCTACTGGAGAAGCTTCATTTTCTTTATATTCAAAACCATACAGCAGCTTTGGGGCCCCAAAGGAAGAGCTGAAGGGAAAGAGTAGCCCTTTGGGGAAGGGTCCTGGGCTAACAGAGAATGATTCTCAGTGACCATGATGTTTGTTGCTGGAGACAGTTCCTTGACAGGTGCTGACGTGACCAAGTTCACCAAGCTGCACTGCTTTCCCCTGCTGGAGACTGCACTCTTCTTTTTGATGTCGTGGAGCACGTTCCTCTTGGCGGAAGCTTGTGGGTTCACAGGTGGGTTTCCTCTGCCGTTGGGCTTCCCTTACTCTCACTGTGGCTGGAGCTGTGGGAACTTGAGAGGAGGGCAAAATTCTTAATAGCTGTGGCCTGGAGTTGATAAACCGCTCACAGAATGTCCATATGCAGGATTGCCAAGTGAGCCCTGTGTGCTGCAGTAGGAATAGTTTAGTTTCCCCCAAGCTATTTGTTTTTAAAAATATATAAAATTTTGAAGCTTTATTGTTTCAAACTCAGATCTTTGAGTACTCATTCTGACCATAAATAGATGCCTAGCTGCAAAAGTTACCGAATATATTAATACCCTGTTTGTAAAGTGAAAATGTAAGTCACTCAGTCGTGTCCAACTCTTTGTAACCCCATGGACTATTCAGTCTATGGAATTCTCCAGGCCAGCATACTGGACTGGGTAGCCTTTCCCTACTCCAGGGCATCTTACCAACCCAGGGATCAAACACAGGTCTACCTGCATTTCAGGCAGATTCTTTACCAGCTGAGCCACAAGGGAAGCCCACCTTGTTTGTATCCTCCTCTGAATTGCTACGTTACTTTACAAACAGTAGTGATAACAAGCAAAATATATATCTTTTTAAAGATCATTTTGCATCTACTCAGATGAGTGTGAGCACAAGTTTTCCTTGTTTTGTGTCTGGTCTGTTTAATCACCGCTTTTCAAGACTGTGTTTTTATGGTGCTAGATTCATAGATTATTAGTGTGGGTGATTGTGTGGTGTTACTTCTTCACATTCTCTCATTAAAAAAAAACTTAATCATTGGATTTGTTCTGTTAGAAAACTCAAGTACAGTTGCTCTCCATGACCCAGGTAATTAGGAAGTGCTTTTTATCATCTTTTCTAAATACTGCAATGTATCTTTATGTGACCTACTTCCTTTAAAACTTGACAACCATCTGTAAATATATTGGCAAAGTCCCAGGTATGTTAATTGTCTTGAACAACAAGACAATCACTATTAACCAGAAATCTAGATTTTTCAGGGCTGGGATAAATGGACGAGTACTCTGGATCCATTTTGTCTGAATCCCTGGACCATTCAAAAATACAAAGCATTGGTTTGAAATTAAATTCATTCATTCAGCAAACAGAGAGGACTATGACAGAAGTGTGTGACCAGTACACACTTCACAGTCTCTATGAGGGAGTGAGTGCTGAATGCCACATCGAGATGGTCAATTCAGTAGGAGTTTAGAAGAGGGGAGAGAATACCCTTAAACGTGGAACAAGGGGGAAAATTGAGGGCCTTGGCTTTGAAGGAGAGCAGAATTGGGAGAAGGCAAAGGTTGATATGAGAAGTGGGGGCGGGGGCACTTTCAGTAACAGGCAAATTTCCAAAACTTTCAGGAAGTGGGATATGCTGGGCTTTTCTACCTTAACTTTTTGTTTTAGGGAGAGATTGTTTCCAGCTTCTTTCCCTGCCCGCTTTGTATTTTTCTTGAATTCTCTTGCCAGGTGTGGTAGCTGTCCTTTTCTGTGGAATCACACAAGCTCATTACACCTACAACAATCTGTCAGTGGAATCCAGAAGCCGAACGAAGCAGGTGAGGGAGAGCCGTGTGTCCTCACCAGTGATCTGGAATACGAGGGAGCGGACCCATGGGGTTTATGGTTTGCTTTTCCCTTTCCGTGCAGCTCTTTGAAGTATTACACTTCCTGGCAGAGAATTTCATCTTCTCCTACATGGGCCTGGCACTGTTTACCTTCCAGAAGCACGTTTTCAGCCCTGTTTTCATCATTGGAGCTTTTGTATCCTTTTTTGGTTCCACCATTTTCTACACAGAGAGATGACCGCTTCCAGGGAAGCCATAACAACAATAATCTCTGGTTTGGTGGGGAGGTGACTGAACCAGCACTGGTTCATGGTATTTTTATGATGAGAAGGCATAAGTGGTAAATGTATAAAGCTAAAAGTATTTGATTTCAAGGACTGATGTTGATTCTAGTTGCCCTTTCTGAGTTTTCTGTGTTGATGTTGTTGTTTAGTGACTCAGTTATGTCCTACTCTTTGTGACCCCCTGGATTGCAGCATGCCAGACTTCTTTGTCCTTCACCATCTCCTGGAGTTTGCTTAAACTCATGTCCATTGAGTTGGTGATGCCATCCAACCATCTCATCCTCTGTCTCCCTCTTCTGTTGCCCTCAGTCTTTCGCAGCATCAGGGTTTTTTTATTTTTTATTTTTCCCAGTGAGTTGGCTCTTCACATCAAGTGGCCAAAGTATTGGAGCTTCAGCTTCAGCATCAGTCCTTCCAATGAATATTCAGGATGCTGTTTCTAGTTACCCTTTCTTCATTTTCTGTGTCAGATGGCCTTTCTGTTACACAGGTGGTTGGCAGGTGGTGGTTTGTTTTGTAAAGCATCCTTCCTAACAGATCTAAAAATCAGCAACCCATATCTGTCTCCCAAATTGCTTTTTCTCATTGGCACATGAATTCCAAACCAAGAGGTTAAGCTTCTGTGACCCTTGCTCTCAACTGCACGCGGGTACAGGCATCCTGCACGTGGTATGTGTGCTTTTACTCACGCTTCCCCATGGTGGAAAAGACCCCCCTTGTTTTCAAAAAAGGAAATGGAGGGAATGGAAGATAAAATGGAGAAATGCTTGGTTCCTTGATTTAGTCCCATTGTGACAGCAGTTTTTTGGAAGAGAGACAGTTTGGGGGTTGTCTTCTCTGAAGTGAGGAGATACATGAATGCCCAGCAGTGCATTGATAGATGAAGGCTTTGCTCTCTTGGCCTCAGACCTTATTGTTTTCATTAAAGTGAACTCTTCTGGGCTTTGAAACTATAGCAGTTCAGCTCCAAACTCAGAGCAGGAGGCCACTATTGCTGTCGATTCCCTTTTGCCTTTTCTGAGGCCTCATGGATATCCTTAGATCTTGGGATACTGGTCCCTCAAAGAGGAGTGTTTTTCTCTTCAGAGCTTTTCACTTATTGTGGAGGGATAACTGATACTCACCAANAGGCCACTATTGCTGTCGATTCCCTTTTGCCTTTTCTGAGGCCTCATGGATATCCTTAGATCTTGGGATACTGGTCCCTCAAAGAGGAGTGTTTTTCTCTTCAGAGCTTTTCACTTATTGTGGAGGGATAACTGATACTCACCAAGCAGCTAGAGAGAGAGACAGTGTCCTCATGCCATGCCAGACTCCTGTCTGTTAAGAATATTATCTGCTTCAGCTGGGCTCATTTCCTAGGTTTACACACTCACCAGACAAAGAGCTAAAGATCTGGCAGATCAGTGTTTTTATTCTTAAGAAAGACCTTGCATGTCACTGTGATTTGTATTCTTAGCACGGCATCCTGTGAGACATAGTGAAAGCGCTGCCCTTGTTTATGGTGGGGGGCCTTGTTCAGCGGGGAGCCAGGGCGTCTGTGAATCCTGAAGGGCACTTCCGCTTGAGGACTCCTCTTCTCTCCTGTTAAAAACAAAACAAACACAACAATAGCAAAAAGGAAAAGAAGGAGAGAGAGAGATAAAAGAAGCAGAGGAGAAGTTCAAATTATATCCTAGGGAAGGCAGAAGAGAGTCCCACCCTCGCTTCTGTCTGAAACAGCTGCAGCTCCGGCAGCTGGTGGTTGCTCTGCTGAAACGGAAGCTCCCTGTTCCTCTGGCTTGCACAGTGGTTTCCTGCTGTGAGCAGGGCGGTGTGCCTCTCTCTGTTGGGCTCTGTTCTAAACTCAGCAAGTGACGAATGACCAGTTTCCTTGAATTCTTTGGTTTGCACAGTGAGTTCCTCTTCCACACTCTGCCTTTCCTCCATCTCTTACCTCCCCAAAGACATGTTAGCCACTTTGGCAGAGAACTCTCCCCAGGCTGATCCTTGTGAGAAATATGAATGTGTATTCATTGTATAAATACTGTAAGCTTTCCCACCCCTTACTTGTAGGCTCTTCCTGGTCATACACACCCCGAATGTTTACCAAAGCTTACAACCTTACCCAGCAAACCTTCTGTTTATAGTTTGACACAGGTTAGTAATTTTTTTCTTTTTATGATTTTTTTTTCCTCCCAGTAGAGTCCAAACACACTCTTTACTTCTCTTAACTCTGCACCCCAGCCATGGTACCCTAGCTTCTCTCTCGACACATTTTTTTTGGATAGATCAAGAGACTTGGTCTGTATCAGTTTAATCAGATCAAAAAGTTACAACAGTGTGTTTAACAGGCCAGAAATTATCTCTGTGAGCAGGAGGTTGGGAAAATTGGCCAGTCGAATCCCACTTGCTGCTGGGACTTGTTTAGAGGCAAATGAGGCAGCCTGCCTTCTCTGTGCAACTCTCCTGATCATAACAAGGTGTCATGGTGTTCCTGAAATTCTATGCCCAATCAGAGGTTGTGTGAAAATGCCATTTGCGAAACATGTTGAGCCCTTAACCTCCACCTGGTGNGCTGGGACTTGTTTAGAGGCAAATGAGGCAGCCTGCCTTCTCTGTGCAACTCTCCTGATCATAACAAGGTGTCATGGTGTTCCTGAAATTCTATGCCCAATCAGAGGTTGTGTGAAAATGCCATTTGCGAAACATGTTGAGCCCTTAACCTCCACCTGGTGGTCAGGTTGCCATCTTCTTGGGGAGAGCCGCCCACATCTACCCACTTTCCTTCTTCCTCAACTTGGGCAGAAGACACAAGATTGGCTGGAATTTTCAACACATGATGATGTTTTCAGGTAAAAAAAAGTCAATAAAGTGAGTTTTATTAAGCAGGCAGTGTAAGTATGATTTAAGTGCAATCAATAAGGTTCGTAAAAAGACAGAAATTCAAGTTTCTGGTTCTTTGGGATCCCCTGAAGTGCTGAGTAGACAGACAGACAGACATGTTAAATAGAGCTGATACTAATTTTGTAAACCATACTACCACATGTGAACATTTTCCTCTAAAATACTTGCATGTTTATCTCTACCACCCAAGGAGATATATACCTGGAGTTATATATGTATTTAGAGTGCTTGATTGTTTTCTAGTACGTGTTCATAACCCTTAATCTTCCAGAAGGGCTTCAGACCTATAATTAGAAGGAAAATAAGTCTTTAATGATTAAGAGTACAGGCCAAATTATTTGANTATCTCTACCACCCAAGGAGATATATACCTGGAGTTATATATGTATTTAGAGTGCTTGATTGTTTTCTAGTACGTGTTCATAACCCTTAATCTTCCAGAAGGGCTTCAGACCTATAATTAGAAGGAAAATAAGTCTTTAATGATTAAGAGTACAGGCCAAATTATTTGACACCTCCCAGCTTCAGTGTCCTCTCATAATGAAATTGAAATAATCAATTGAGATCCCTCCTAGCTCTAACTTTCTAAGAAAGAAAATACACTCACATTAGCAAGATGAATCCCAAACTGGAAGATAAGAGCCATGATAGTTCTGCTTGACTTACACTGTCTCCCAGATGCCCCCTATTCACTATAAAGCCGAGAAAAGTGGAGAAGCTGCTAAAGGGACAAAGGACAATAAAGAAATATGTGAAGGAAAAGAAAAGAGAGAACAATTGGCATGAACAGATGGTTCAGTGAGAGTGGAAAACATCCGATTTTATAGACAAGACTCAAGTAAGAGCATCCCTGCAGAGCAGAGGGAGAAGATAGTGGGTTAAAAGGCCACTGTGACCCTTAGAGGTACCTCTGTCTGGGAAGGGGGAGGGGATGTACAAGAGAGACAGCAAGTGGCAGCCCTTTCCTGCCACACAGTAGTTCTTGGAGGCCTCAGAGAGTCATACTAAAATCATATCATTAGGCACTGCTCAGCAAAGCAATTGTGCTGTCTAGTACTCCCTTGGATCTCCATTAAGTATACAGCCAGCCCTAAAGATTTCCTTTCACTCTGACACACGTTTGTTGGGCATTCCCTTCATAAAAGCCGTGCTTCTAGGTTGTGGAGGATATAGAAACCAGCCCCCTTCAGGGAGCTCACAGTCTACTGAGGGGAGACACTATATAAAAGCTAACTGTCTCCCAAGAGAGGGTGGTGAATTGCACAAAAGAGATGTGACATAAATGTGGAGAAAATCAGGGCCCAGGGCCATCTTCATCCAGGGGGTAGCCTTCCAACTGGGCTTGGATTCAGTGGCATTTCAGGAGACAGAAGGTCATAAGGGCAGGAAAGCATTGCTGTATGTGGCCTTTTTAGGGAAGAGTCCCTTGGACTGCAAGGAGATCCAACCTGTTCATTCTGAAGGAGATCAACCCTGGATTTCTTTGGAAGGAATGGTGCTAAAGCTGAAATTCCAGTACTTTGGCCACCTCATGCGAAGAGTTGACTCATTGGAAAAGACTNATTAGTGGAATGTGGAGGAAGGGAAACTGCTATGTTTGTGGTGCCCGTGTGTGTGTGACTGAAAACTGCAAAAACTCTGCAATTGCACTGACATATACCTTGCTGGGCAAGTTGGATTTGTTTGTTTCTGGGTCCTTCCTCCAGCTTCCTTCCAGGCTGAAATCTGATAGCCAGGCCCTTACATCTTTAACTTCAAAACAGTTGCTCAAGTGCCTTTGCTCAGATTACTATTCTCTGACCCCTTTACCCATGACGCTTTTTCTTTTTTTGATTGTCTCCCATCATGGCCCCCAGTTTCCCTATCTTTTTTTTTTTTTCTTAGAAGTTCAAACTTGATTTATTCATTCGTTTGACACATATTTATTGAGCATCTGTTATATTTCAGACATTCTTTCAGGCTCTGGGAGTACATCTACAAACAAGACAGATGAATCATTCTCCTTAAGGGCTTGGTGACAGTGTGATGAAGGATGAGGGTAGAGAGTGGCAGAAGCGAGATCATAGAGGGTCTTGTCTGCTTCTCCACAAGGTGCCACAGGCCTCTCCCCATTGTTCTGAGTGTACCCATGGACAGCAGCTTGGGCATCATCAGAGAGCCTGTTAGAAATGCACACTGTAGGGCCACATCTAGACCCGCAGAATCAGAATCTTCATTTTAGCAGAGGGCCTAGGAAGTTTGTGTGCAGTTTACAGTTTGAGAAGCCCTGGTGAAGGCAGTGTAGAGCGCTTTTTTGTTCAGTCCCTCAGTCATGTCTGACTCTGCCACTCCATGAACTGCAGCACGCCAGGCTTCTCTGTCCTTCACTGTCTCCTGGAGTTTGCTCAAACTCATGTCCCTTGAGTTGATGATGCCATTCAACCATTTCATCCTCTGTCATCACCTTCTCCTCCTGCCCTCAGTCTTACCCATCATCAGGATCTTTTCCAATGAGTTGGCTCTTCACATCAAGTGGCCAAAGTTGAGCACTTAATTCCCTGTTTTTAAACCCTTTGTTAGCCCTTCTGAGAAATCTTGGCCCCCATCGTCATCAACTATGTACTCTTTAACTTTGCATTAGTGTGCTATCACTGCTATAACCAATTACCACAAACTCAGTGGTTTAAAACAACACAGTCTTATAGGTTTGTGAGTCAGAAGTCTGGTAAGCTCTACTGGCTTCCCTCTTTCAGGTTTCTCAATGTCAAAATCAAGGTGTCTGTGGGGTTAGGCTCTGGGGGAGAAGCCATCACCAGGCTCATGCAGGTTGCTGGTAGAGTTCACTTCCATGTTCTTGTAGGACTGAGGTCCTGTTTCCTTGCTGGCCATTGGCAGGGAATCAAGCTTAGCTCCTAGAAGTACCCACATTTCCTGACTCTTGGCCTCTCCGCCTTCAAAGCCAGCACGAGCAGGGCAAGCCCCTGTCATGCTCTGAACCTCTCCTGCCTCTTCCCTCACTATATCACTCTCTTACCCACCCCACTCCCTGCCCACTTATCAAGGTCCATGTGTTTATACTGGGCCCACCTGGAAAACCTTAAGTCCATCCACAAAGACCCTTTTGCCAAGTAACGTACACTCAGGCTCCCAGGATTAGGATGTAGAAATCTTTGAGGGAAAGGGCAGTATTCTACTACCTCTCTGAAAAAAAAAAAAAAAAACAACAAAAAAAACTAGCTCTTATTATTATAGTGACCTTAAATAAAAATATATACTTTAACCATAAGAATGCAATAAAATATAACTCTGCCCAGAAATCATTATTCACTAATTCTAGAAAAATTATTTCAAAATAGGACCTTTGGCCACTGCCCAGTTCTTTAACCTGCTTTCTTTTTCTTCACCACATACACATAGGTCTGTCTGTCTCCTCCTCTGGAAATGTGCTTCTCAAGTGGCTGGTGTGGGGTCTCATTCCTCTTTGTGTTTGGCAGCACTGAGCATGGGGCCTGGCACTCAGTAGGTGCTTAATGAATGCAAGAGAAAAGCCACTCTTAGTTTTATGCTCAAAAATTTGGTGATAAGCAGAGCTGATGGTATTTGTTTGCTGGTGGGGATGGAGGTTTTGAGGAGGATGTGGTGTGAGAGCAAGTCTCCGCATATTTTAGGGTCACCTGCACCTATACCGACCCTGGCTCAGAGCCCACAGCAAGGGCTCATCAGTTTGTCCATGATCACCACCCAAATCTTGCTGGGAAACAATTGTTGGCTATCTTCTGGGTCAACTTAAATCAGTCCTGTTCCACACAGATCCTTCCTGATTTTCCCAGAGGCTTTGGGGAAGAATCCAAATTCTTCCTGTCCAGACACCCTGCCTATTTAACTTATATGCAGAGTACATCATGAGAAATGCTGGGCTGGAAGAAGCACAAGCTGGAATCAAGATTGCTGGGAGAAATATCAATAACCTCAGATATACAGATGACACCACCCTTATGGCAGAAAGTTAAGGAGAACTAAGAGCCTCTTGATGAAAGTGAAAGAGAAGAGTGAAAAAGTTGGCTTAAAGCTCAACATTCAGAAAACAAAGATCATGGCATCTGGTCCCATCACTTCATGGGAAATAGATGGGGAAAAAGTGTCAGACTTTATTTTTTTGGGCTCCAAAATCTCTGCAAATGGTGACTGCAGCCATGAAATTAAAAGACTCCTTGGAAGGAAAGTTATGACCAACCTAGATAGAATATTGAAAAGCAGAGACATTACTTTGCCAACAAAGGTCCGTCTAGTCAAGGCTATGGTTTTTCCAGTGGTCATGTATGGATGTGAGAGTTGGACTGTGAAGAAAGCTGACTGCCGAAGAATTGATGCTTTTAAACTGTGGTGTTGGAGAAGACTCTTGAGAGTCCCTTGGACTGCAAGGAGATCCAACCAGTCCATCCTAGAGACCAGTCCTGGGTGTTCATTGGAAGGACTGATACTGAGGCTGAAACTCCAATACTTTGGCCATCTGATGCGAAGAGCTGACCCATTGGAAAAGACCCTGATGTTGGGAGGGATTGGGGGCAGAAGAAGGGGATGACAGAGGATGAGATGGCTGGATGGCATCGCCGACTCGATGCACATGAGTTTGGGTAAACTCCAGGAGTTGGTGATGGACAGGGAAGCCTGGCATGCTGTGATTCATGGGGTCGCAAAGAGTCAGACATGACTGAGTGACTGAACTGAACTGAACTGAACTGATAACCATGCTTCTGGCCCCTTCTCTTGGAATGAGAGGTGTTTAACACCCCTGTTGCAGAGCTGCACCTTTTATTTGCCCTGAATTTGTAACCTTTCAGGGTTGATTCTTAGTGTCTTACATTCGTGCAGTCACTTTATTTTATTTGTGGACTGCAGGCATATCTCTTTGTAGACTGAGGAAAAATTTGCTTAATTTGCCTACAGAAAGAAACCTTTCCCTTGCTTTGCTCATTTTCATTGTCCTTCTTGGGGCTTACTTATATAAGTCAGTCTCCTGTAACTTCCTTGAGGTGAGATGGCAAGAACTTAAGTGTTACAGGTGATGAAAATGCATTGTGGTTTGACAGTGCAGAGGTTAGGATAACAGAATAGGGGTTTTCCATTTTTATTGTTGTTTTAGTGGGAAAGCAAACAAAACTGACTTTAAGGAACTTACCTTATGCCTGATGGTGTATAGGATCCTTCCGGAAGATGTTTATCATATTGCTAGATTTGTCTTTAGTAAGATTCTACAGACAGAACCAGGAACTTAGAGCCTGTCACTTGATAAATAAGCATTTAATTTCTTTGTAAACAGTCATCTCTCAAAATGGTCATTTACCACTTTTCCACTCAGTCATGTGGTATTATGAGATCTCCCTAGAGTTGTTATTAGACTAGCAATTAGTTAGCTGAAGAAATTATCATTATCTACAAATGGAGACATTCTGTGCCCCCTTTCTCCCACATAATTTATTAAAATGTGAAATAAAATTGGTCTCTAGGGTCTCTCCTTTTTGTTTCCTCATCCCCAGACAGGCCCATTTAACTGAGCCATTTTCATATTGGTTACTGTGTTAAGTCACTTCAGTCGTGTCCGACTCTTTGCGACCCTATGGACTGTAGCCCACCAGGCTCCTCTGTCCATGGGATTCTCTAGCCAAGAATATTGGCATGGGTTTCCATGCCCTTCTCCAGATACAGGTAATTAAACATTTCTCAAATACCATGGGGGACTCTTTAAAAGTCATCTTGGCCACTGGAAACTTTAGGAATGTAAATAGTGCTTGCTAACTTCTCTGCCTCTACTTGTGTATATCTTACCTTCTCAGAAATTTTTGACTCATCCTTGGCATCTGTTACTATAGGTAGAATTTACACCCACTGAGATTTACAACTGTTGATACATACTTGAAATTGTGACTCAACTTTTATTTGGTTGTTGTCCATTGCCTCCCCCTAGAACAGTCAAGAGGAAGATGATAAAGATGCTACATTTCACAAGCAGCCTGTACTTTCTAGAGCTTGTCATCCAGCAACATGGAACCCCAGGAGTGCCCTCATATTTCTGCCATCAGTCCACTTTTTAATATTAAGTGTGCTGCTTATAATACTTGCACAGAACAGATTTCCTAAACCTTAAATGAATGTTTGATTTTTGCCAGTTCTTTTGCAAATGAAATGATGGGGATGTTTGAGTTGGAAAGGCATGAGAAGAATAGTAAAGGAAGGTACTACTTGAGGGCAGAGAAAATAACAGAGATGCTGGTTCTGGCTCCCTTTGCCCTGCCCACCTTTGCCTTCCTAAAGCTGGTAGGGCAAGTTACTGACTGCTTGGAACACAAAGCAGTTGCCTGGCTGGGTAAGGACCACCAAGAACCCTTGATTGGTTTGTTAGGAAACTCAACTCTGTGATTTCTCTAGGCCAGTTTGGTGCGGTGAGGAGCCTGGAAAGTTGGTTTCTTTAGTATTCTCTAAAAATTAATTTTGACTTGTTAGAATCTAGACTACTTTAGGGTAATTAATTTGCCAAAAGGCACTCTGAGGAAAATTACTCAGAAATTGTGTGCTTCATCGAGTTGATCTAATCCCCAGACATAACCAAGCCTTTTTCTTTGGGGATCGATTGGTCTACCTTTGGATTTATTCAGTTTCTTTTAGCACATTATTGACTGGGTTTTTTTTTTTTTGCAGAAACTAATGTCTATAATGTTAATACATCTCTGATCAATAATGTGTTAAAATATTACCTCCCAATATATCTTTGAAATTTTGGTGATACAGGAGGTTTGACTCTGAGCTCAAATCTCTAAAGACTGTGGTTAAAAGGGAAGCTTTCCTCCCTTATATCAACCCCCTTTCTGCAACTAAACATCTGTCTTCTTGTTTGTTCCTAGGATGGTTCAGATTCTGCCAGAGGAAACCGAACAAAGCAGGAGAGTGCATGGCTATTCAGGCTATGGTACAGCTTTGACCACAAGTATCCTTTTTAAGGGGCTTCCCTGTATTTGTGAAACACTGATGAAATTCTCTTGTTGTATTGTCAGCGTGACTTCTGATGAGTAAGGAAAGATGTGTGCTTGCTACAGATACACCCAGTCCTCTCTTAGGACACATGCAATGGTCATTCAATCACGGGTAGTCATAACAAGCATCTCCCTAGCCAAGAGGAATGTGCACATCATTAGGGTAGTCAGCCCATAGCCTGGTAGACTCATGTAGCTTTTCAGAGCTTTGCATTCAAGGGAAATATGCCTATGTAGGTAAATTAGTTAAAATTACACTTGAACCATGTGGTGGTCAAGAATGGAAGTGGAGGTTGGCCAGTTAATTCATGTGGGAAGGATTATTCCTATTGGCTGGACCAAATCTGGCCAAGTCTGATCCTGCCTTCATTAGACTACATGCAGGGCAGATTCTATTTTAGTAGATTATCTTGGCCCCAGGTGAGAATTAAAAACCAAAAAGGTACACCTTCATGGTTTCTTAAATTGACATAGTGATCAAAGGGGTAGGTAGCTTATACATGGTCTTTGCAGATTTTGAACATGTTTAAAATTTTGTATTGACATAAAGAATATATATAGTAAAGTACACAAATCACAAGTGCTCAGTGAGTTATTACAAAGTAGATACACTCATCTATTACCAAACAGGTCACAAAACACAAAATTACCAGTTCCTCTCATGCCATTGGGACTTCCCTGTGGCTCAGTGGTAAAGAACTTGCCTGCCAATGCAGGAGATGTGGGTTGGATCCCTGGGTGGGGAAGATCCCCATGAGAAGGAAAGGGCAACTCACTCGAGTATTCTTGCCTGGAAAATCCCATGGACAGAGGAGCCTGGCAGGCTACAGTCCATGGGGTCACAAAGAGTTGGAAACAACTTGGCGACTGAACAATAGCAGCAATGGCAAATCCACAGCTAACATCATACTTAGTGGTGAAAAGCTGAAAGCTTTTTCTCTCAAATCTGGAACAAGGCCAGGGTATGTACTCTTGCCACATCTATTCAACACTGGTAATACTAACCAGAGCAGTTAAGCAAGAAAAAGAAATAAAATGCATACAAATCAGAAAGGAAGAAGTAAAATTGTCTCTGCAGATGACATGATCTCATATGTAGAAAACCCTAAAGATTGTATCAAGAAACTGTTCAAAGTTTTTAAAGTAAATCATTAAAGTTGCAGGAGATATTATCAGCATACAAAGATCAGTTGCATTTCTATATACTAATAATGAACTATCCAAAAAAGAAATTAAGAAAATGATTCCATTACAGTAGCATCAAAAACAATAAAATGCTTAGCAATAAATTTAACCAAGGAGGTGAAGATCTATATATTGAAAATTAAAGAACATTGATAAAAGAAATTGAAGAAGACACAAGTAAATGGAAAGATGCCTGTGATCATGAATTGGAAGAATTAATATTGTTAAAATGTCTGTAATTCCCAAAGCAACCTCAGGTTCAGTACAGTCTCTGTCAAAACTCTGATGGCATTTTTCATAGGAAAACTATCCTAGAATTTGTATGGAACCACAGAAGACACTGAATAGCTAAAGCAGTTTTGAGGGAAAAGAACAAAGCTAGAGGCATCACACGTCCTGATTTCAAATTACATTACAAAGGTATAGTAATCAAAAAAGTATGGCAATGACATAAAAACAGACACACAGATCAAGGGAACAGAATAAGAAGCCCAAAAATAAACCCTTGCAAGAACAACAAGGCAAGGATACACAATGGGAATAGGGCAGTCTCTTCAATAAATGGTGTTGGGAAAACTGGATATCCACAGGTGAAAGAATGAACCTGGACTTCATCTTATACAACTCACAAAAATCAACTTAAAATGATTAAAAGACTTAAATGTAATACCTTAATCCATAAAACTCCTAGATGAAAACAAAGGGGAAAAGCTCCCTGACATTGATCTTGGCACTGATTTTTTTTTTTCGTCTTTGACATAAAAAGCACAGGCAGCAAAAACAAAAATAAACGTGGACTACATAAAACTAAAAAATGTCACAAGCACAAGAAGGGAAACCATCAACAGAATTGAAACCATGAAAAAAATTGAAAAGAGGCAGAAATGTAAATGAATTAAATTTACCATCCTTCTTAAAAGCTTCTGACTACAGTGCATAAATCAGNTAAACGTGGACTACATAAAACTAAAAAATGTCACAAGCACAAGAAGGGAAACCATCAACAGAATTGAAACCATGAAAAAAATTGAAAAGAGGCAGAAATGTAAATGAATTAAATTTACCATCCTTCTTAAAAGCTTCTGACTACAGTGCATAAATCAGGAAATAGGCAAAAAATGTATTCTGTAAAGTTGTAATGGTAAATTGCCAGAAAGACGGTGGGAGAGAGGTTTGATATTTCATTTTTGCCCTTCCAACATCTTGAATATTTAAAATCTGTAGATATTTTCCCCCTTTTAAAAGAACTTGTTAGATGGCCTTTTATGTTTGGGAAGAGGCAGCTTGTCTTTGAATTGCCCAAGACAGGGAAGTGAAAGGCAACCTCCAGCTTCTCTAGGACTCTTGTATTAGTCATTCTGCGAATCCAGCCAATGACAGCTTCTGAGGTGAAGACACAAAAAACCTGATAGGCCTAAAGGGGCTCTTTCTAGGAATAAGGAGAGCAGGCAGAGGGAGCTTGTTCTGTTTATAACGAGTCCCAGCAGAGCCCACACATCTTCCTTTGGTGAGTAATTCCCAGCCAGAAGTTTACCCCAGAGTCGCCTTTCCATCTCCTCCAGTTCAGTTCAGTTTAGTTGCTCAGTCGTGTCTGATTCCTTGTGACCCCATGAACCGCAGCACGCCAGGCCTCCCTGTCCATCACCAAGTCCTGGAGTCTACCCAAACCCATGTCTGTCAAGTCGGTGATGCCATCCAACCATCTCATCCTCTGTTGTCCCCTTCTCCTCCCACCCTCAATCTTTCCCANCCTTTCTTTGTCCTCAGCGGAAGTTAATGTTTTCATGTCAGCTATCTAATGTGAACAAAATGATTTCTGATAGAAACACTGCTGATGCACTTAGGTGAAATTGCTGGCAGGGCAAACAAGCAACTCATTGTTGGGGGAGTCATCCTCTTGGAAACCTACCTTGGTACCCATTGTGAGCTCTAAGAGATGGATCAGAAAGCTGATTTTCCCATCTGCTATAAATTAGAACCTGGACTGAGGGCATCAGGAAAGTCAGCTTGCTGATTCAGTAACTCTATGACTTCTTTTTCTGCTTCAGAAATGGGGCACTTGACAGATTTCATGCTTGCTTTTTGATGTTGCTTCTGTAGATGAGTTAGTGAAGGAGCTAGTCTGTCAAATACTGTCATTGAATTCTGATCCCTTCTGTGTTTTTAACTGACAGTCTGACTCACCAGTGTCAATTGCTGCATTCTGATACAGGTACAGTAAATTTAGGGCATTTCATGACCAAGACTTACAGTTTAGAAACAACCCACCTGAATGCTGCTTACACTATGTGGATACCTGAAAAGACCTCCCCTCTTTCTAAAACCTAATAAGAACAATCTACAGAGAAGTATTCTGGAAACCAATGCTAGTGTCTAATGAGGAAAAGCAAGTAGGCTCTTTGACAATCCTTTCAAAACAAAACCTAGAAATAAACCATTTTTCTTCTAGTTCTGAGTTTCATAAGCAGAGCTTCTATAAATTAACAAACCCATTTGTCAGCCAGTGCTAGCAGAAGTTGTAAAGAGCAAAACCAAAGTTTTTGATGTTTCTCCACATGACCCTTGGAGAAAACGACAAGGAGGGCTGCCTGTTCTGCTGCCCTTTGAAAAGTTCTGAAACAGATACAAGAGCACTTAGGAGAGGTCACTTTCTTACCCTGACGGCCACCTTTTCGAAAAGCTTCACAGAACTGCCAAGTGTCATGGTCAACTCGACTTTTGGCCAGTGGAAAATTATCTGGGNGGCTGCCTGTTCTGCTGCCCTTTGAAAAGTTCTGAAACAGATACAAGAGCACTTAGGAGAGGTCACTTTCTTACCCTGACGGCCACCTTTTCGAAAAGCTTCACAGAACTGCCAAGTGTCATGGTCAACTCGACTTTTGGCCAGTGGAAAATTATCTGGGTTGGGCCTGTATGTGTTGGAGGAACTCAGATGGAAAAGGACTTGGAAACATGAAGAACTCTACATCTGCTGTCTAAAGCACTTCAAACAAGTTAAGATCCCAGTGTCAGTGGGTGAGTGTCTTAACTCCATGGACATTTGGGGGTCGACTTTAGTTATGGTATTCCAGCTGTGAGCTTTGGAGAAGCAGTGGGGGTGATTTTTCAGTCATGTGGGTGTTAAGTCTATGGGTTTGGAATCTGTCACTGAAATCACTCATTCAAAAGTATGACTTCATAGTAGGGTCACTTAGGTTTGTTTTTTACATAAAATACATCTGGTATTTTTTACTTAGGAAGTTTTACTATGTCCATTAAAATGATTAAATGGGGAGGTCACCAAGATTCATTTAATAGGTGAAAAGCAGTTTTTTAAATAGACTAGGATGAATTTAATAGGGTTTGATGTGACCTTCAGGGGAATTTTTTATAGAGAGCCTCCATACTGTAATTGAGGAAATTTTTGTCTTTTACTTCCATTCAATAGTAGCAAACTGGTGGTTTTATAAAATTAACATAGTGTGTTATATAAACATATTATATAAAATAATATTAAAACATGTCTAACTGTGAAAACGTGAAGACAGAGTTATCAGCAACCTTTATGTGCAATAAAGAAAACTGGAGTTAGGCCCCCAATGTGTTCCCTCTCCCTAGCATTTTACTTAATGTTTGCCTTTGTATATATGTTTAGATTGATACTGTAAAGCTAGCTACATGTTTTCCTGCCCTTTACTGATATTTAACACATTTTTCTCAAAGCCTTTTTCTTTCCTTTTTTTTTTTTTTTAACAAAAATCTAAATAAAAAGATTAACTGGCTGAGCTCATCTCGTTTCATACTTTTAAAAGTGTTGTCCATTAGTAGAAGAATGCAGTATGGGCCTGTTCTTAGTTTGTTTCTTTCCCACACAGAGAGGTTCTGTTCTGGGTGGAAGCTATTCCTTTCCAACTTCATTTAAAACAGAGATGGACAAATTACAGTGGTCCCTGGATCAAATCCAGTCTACTGGTTGTTTTTGTAAATAAAGTTTTATTGGCATACACTCTACTCACTCATTTTGTCTGTGACTGCTTTCATGCAGAGCTGAGTTGTAAGGGCACTGAACAACTAGCGCTCATAAAGCCTGAGCTATTTACTATCAGAGTCTTCTCAGAAAAGGCTTTTCCTGATCGCCAATTTAGATGCTTGAAATTTCTTAAAGATAGGATATAAAAAATCACATCAACACTTTTAGACTTTAAAAATGTGCCTTTGAGTTAAAATAAACACTTGGAACCTGTGACTTCTCCCAGCCTGCAAACATCTTTAACAGGCTTTGAGTGTTGGTGAATTGCTAAGATTCTTGAGCTTCCTACAGTTTCTCTCATAGTCCTTGTATTCCTCCATATGTAGACTGCTTCCTAAATCATGCAATTGAACTACATCATAAAATCTGCTCCCTAGCAAAATAAAGCAAAAATAAATCTTGTCATTAACAGTGACTCCAAAATCATTTAATAGTATAATTACAAAAACATCAGATAGAACAGTTTAAAAGCAAACATTTCTTTCAGTTCATTAGGGTTCTCCCACCCAAGGAAATTACTTAAAAAAAATCCATTTAGGGGTGGGGACCAGGGGAGCTATTTGAAGAAGAGCTGGATGAGTCAGATTTTAAAATACACCGCCCAGATCTTTTATTTAATATTAAGTAATTTAATCAAGATACACAGGACTGCACTTGGCCCATCTTCACGTTGATGTTTTGTCCAGGCACCTGCTGATGGGAAATGTTACCAAATCACGTCTCTTCTTTGTTCTGAGAACGCCTTGTTGAATTTATTCCAACAGAGGCAGGGTCAGGCTGGGAACTAAAGCTCTTCCTATTTTATTGCCATAATTATCTGCATTGCACTGTCACTTCCTTACTGGAAACCTCGTTTCAACCAATGTGTCAGTCATTATTTAACAGCTCATGATATTCCTGTTCCAACTGCACAGCAGTTGGTACCAAGTCAAGCCCCAGTCTCTGACAGTGTGATAGATTGCCCCCACAGCGTGGCTTCTTCCAATGCTGGGACAACATGCTGAGTGTCCCGGTTTATGTTGACTGACCTGAAAGGAAAGAAACAAAGGATGTTTGAACTTCAGAACACAGAAATCCATAGATGGAAAGCTTGTTGAACTTTGACAATATAAGGCCTCTTAAATATGAAACCTGTAATCTTCCTTACCTAAGCTGCACTATCCAGTGCTGTAAATCCATACAGAATCAGTATTTATAATTTCTGCTTGTGACCCAAGAGGCGTTTAGGGAGGATAGACAGGAAAAAGATGGGGGCTCCTCTTCTAGTGTGACTGTGCTTTCTGTAGCTGCTGCTGTGGAGTGCTTATTGAGAACTTTCTGAGATCTGCTGGGTAGAGTGGGGTAAGGGCTGGGACTGAAGCTGTATCTTTAGGCACCAACCATGTAACCATCCAGGGCTTCCCTGGTGGCTCAGAAGGTAAAGTGTCTGCCTGCAATGTGGGAGACCTGGGTTCGATCCCTGGGTCAGGAAGGTCCCCTGGAGAAGGAAATGGCAACCCTCTCCAGTACTCTTGCCTGGAAAATTCCACAGACAGAGGAGCCTGGTAGGCTATAGTCCATGGGGTCACAAAGAGTTGGACATGACTGAGTGACCTCACTTTCTTTATGTAACCATCCATCTTCCACTTGTGTCCCACTTCATGTGTGAAATCAATCATTCCAACCACTATCAGCTGTTCTGTAAAACTGAGGCTGTATGTAAACAACGTGTCCAGCTTCCTAACTTAGCGGGATCTGGGCTTTCCCCTTCTTTCACTAAAACACAGTGCTGCATCACTTTATGGGAGCAGCAAATGGTGAACTATGTTCATGCTAGTTCTGCCACCAGTTTCTGGCTTTCCTGTGATTCTTTCTCTGATCCTGGATATGTGCCAAATTTGACACTCTTTTTAATTTTTATTGTATTGGGATACAGCCGATTAACAATGTTGTGATAGTTTCAGGTGAACAGCAAAGGGACTCAGCTATACATATACATGTATCCATTCTTGCCCAAACTCCCCATGCATCTGGGTTACCACATAACATTCAGCAAAGTTCCATGTGTTATATAGTAGGTCCTTGTTGGTTATCCATTTAAATATAGCAGTGCATACATGTCCACCTGAAAAACCCTAACTATCCCTTCTCCCTATCCTTCCTCCTGGCAACCATAAGTTCATTCTCTAAGTCTGTGAGTCTCTTTCTGTTTTATAAGTTCACTTGTATCATTTCTTTTTAGACTCCACATACAAGGGGTGTCATATGATATTTCTTCTTCTCTGTCTTATTTTGATGACAATCCTTAGGTCCATCCATGTTGTTGCAAATGGCATTAAGAAGATATGGTACATAGATAAAATGCAATATCACTCGACCATTAAAAAGAATGAAGTAATGCCATTGATGTCATTTTCTAATGTGATGGAACTTAAACTACTGATGCAGTGTTTGGGTAAGAAGCACTTTCAAGATGATTAAAAATGTACAATAAAAAATACTAAGCATTAGGAAAGAGCTGATTTCATAAATGCATTGAGGCCTAATGACCCTTAGCATTCTGTTAGTACAGGTTATTTACATAAAGCCCCAGCATGTCAAATTTCAGTATAATTAAGTTTAATAAAAACCAGTCACCAGATGGGTTGACTATGGTTCTAGGTAAGATAGAATAGATGCATTTCTCCTTATTCCTCCCACAAAGTATAACTAAAATTCTTCCCAAATATGATTTATAAAATAAAAGACTCTGAAAGAAAGGGAAAAGAAGGTAGACTGATTAGGGATGTTGGGAATTGTGGAACAATAAAGCCCTGAGTTGCCTGGGTTTTCTTTTTGCTTCCTCTATATCTAAAAAGGGTGCTGAAGAATCCAGCAGACCAGAAATGTCGATGGCCATAGACCATAAAGGCCCCATGAAAAGCCTGTTTTCTCTAGCCAAAGGAGAGAGAGAGGGTCAGTCTAGAGAGACAAAACCCAACCACCTCAGGACAAAAAAAACCCTCCTGTCAGTAGAGGGCTTCTCTAGTGGCTCAGATGGTAAAGAATCTGCTTGCAATGTGGGAGACCCAGGTTCAATCCCCGAGTTGGGGAGATCTAGAGGAGGGCAAGGCAAGTATTCTTGCTTGGAGAATTCCATGGACAAAGGAGCCTAGCAGGCTACAGTCATGGAGCTGCAGAGAGTTGGACATGACTAAGTGACTTAGTGTGCATGCACACATTCCTGTCAGCAGAGGCCTGGTGGAAAGCCAGGGCTTCTGGACTACCCCACCCACCTGGCAGTAACCAGGTGATGCACCCCTTCTACCAGTGCACTGTCAGTGGAGGCCTGCTAAAATAGAAGACTTAAATAAAATTCAGAGATTCATAACATACTCAAATATATGTTATATACATATTCAGCTAATGTTCAGGATACAATAAAAACCACCTGTCAAACCAAGAGCCAGGGAGATTTTGACTTAAGTGAGAAAAGACACCTGACAGATGCCAACACTAAAATGACATGGATACTGAAATTTTCCAAGAAGGATTTTAAGCCACCATCATAAAAGTACCTCCAAATAAGCACAACTTGAAAACATAAATTCCTGGCAAAGAAATATAAAACAAAAATGAAAAAAGAACAAAATGGAAAATTTAGAACTGTAAGATACGATAACCAAAATTATAGGGTTTCTCTGGTGGCCCCATGGTTAAGAATCTGCCTGATAATGTAAGGGACACACGTTCAATCCGTGGTCTAGGAAGATCCCACATGCCATGAGACAACAGTCCAGGAGCCACAACTACTGAGCCCATGCTTTGGAGCCAAGGACATGCAATTACTGAGCCTGCATGCTGCAGCTACTGAAGCCAGTGCATGCTATTCCCTATGTTCTGCAACAGGAGAAGCCACCGCAATCAGAAGCCTACACACTGAAACTAGAGTAGCTCCCACTCACCATAACTAGAGAAAACCCTCAAACAGCAACAAAGACCCAACATAGCCAAAGATAAATAAATAAAAAATTTAAAAGCTCACTAGATGGTCCCAGTTGTAGAATAGAGATGACAGAAAACAATTAATGAATCTGAAAACCTAACTATAGAAACTATCCAATCTGAACAGAGTCAATAGAGTGAGAAGAGATGAACAGAGCATCAGAAACCTGTGGTATTACAATAAGTTATCTACTGTTCATTTTTTGAAGTTTCTAAAAAGAGAGGGAAAAAGAGATTGAGGCTGAAAAAGCACTTGATAAATATGGCTAAAAATTTCCCATATTTGGGAAAAGACATAAAACTACAGATTCAAGAGACTGGGTGAACCCCCAACAAAACCTCAAAGAAATCTATGCCAAAATACACATAATAAAATTTCAGGAAAGTAAAGACAAAAACATCTTGAAAACAACTAGAGAGAAATGATGCATTATTTATGGAAATGATGATATGAATGTCAGTGGCACATTGTTAAAGAGCTGAAAGAACATAATTGTCAACTCAGATTTCTATATTTCATGATATACTTCAGAAATGAAGGTGAAATAAAGACACTCTCAGATGAAAGAAACTAGATTTTGTTGCCAACAGAACTGCTAAAGGAAGTTCTTAACAGCAGAAAGGAAATGATAAAAGAAGGAACTTGAAACATCAGAATGAAGAAAGAAGAGGAAAAAATACAAGTAAATTTAATAGACTATTCTTTTGAATTTAAAAAATTATGTTTGATAGTTGAGGCAAAAATTATAACACTGTATAATATGGTTCTCAATATACAGAGAAAATATTACAAGAGAATTATAAAGGGCACAGGATAATGAAACATAAATGGACATAAAATTTCTACACTTCACTTGAGGTAGTAAAATGTTGAGAACAGCATGCTATGATTGGTTACATAAGTGTAAAGAAGCCACTTTTGCACAGCAAAGCAAACCATAAATAAAACAAAAAGACATCCAACAGAATGGGAGAAAATATTTGTAAATGATGTGACTGACAAGGGATTAATTTCTAAAATATACAGACAGCTCATATAGCTCAATATAAAAAAACAACCCAATCAAAAAAAAATTAGCAGATATAAATAGACATTTCTCCAAAGAAGATATATAATGGCCAACAGGCACATGAAAAAATGCTCAACATCGCTAATTATTAGCAAAATGCAAATCAAAACTACAATCATCTCACTATGGTCAAAATGGCCATCATCAAAAAGTACAAGTAATAAAATCTGAAGAGGATATGGAAACAAAAACACTTATCTTGTTGGTGGGAATGTAATTGGTACAGCCACTATGAATAATAGTATGGAGGTTCCTTAAGAAACTAAAAATAGAGTTATCATATAATCCTATAATCCCACCCCTGGCATATATCTAGAGAAAACTATATTTTAAAAAGATCTAGTGTTCAATACAGTATTATTTACAATAGCCAAGACATGGAAGCAACCTAAAAGTCCATTGACAGATGAATGGCTAAAGAAGATGCAGTGTATACACACACACACACACACACACACACAGACACACACACACACACAGACACAGACACAGACACACTGGAATATTACTCAACCATAAAAAAGGATGAAATAATGCCATTTGCAACAACATGGATGAACCTAGAGATTTTTACACTAAGTGAAATAAGCCTAAGAAAGATAAATATGTGATATCACTATATGTGGAATCTAATAAAAATAACTTACAAATAGACCCACAGACATAGAAAACAAACTTATGGTTACCAAAGGGAAAAGAGAAGGGTTGGGGGAGGGATAAGTCAGGAAGTTGATTTATACACAGTACTATATATAAAATAACCAACAAGGACACACTATATAGCACAGGGAATTAAATATTTTATAATAACCTATAAAGAAAAAGAATCTGGAAAATATAAGCCTTATACTATCAATAATTACATTAACTATAAATGGTCAAACCCCACAAATATGGTATACAAAAAGACCAACAGAATGATTTTAAAAACATGATCCATCTATATGCTCATATAAAATATATATATATGTATATATAATTCATTTCAAATATGATATAGTAGACTGAAATTAAAAGGATGAAAAATATAACCATACAAATATTAATTAAAAGAAATGAGTAGCTTTATTAATATTAGATAAAATAGACTTTAGTAAAATGTTCAACCCACCAAGAAGATGATAGCAACCCCAAATGTGTATGTATAGAGGAAACAATANAGAAATGAACATTTTTATAGCAAATTTTAATACTCATTTATAATCATTCAAATACTTAGGTATAAATCTAACCAAAGAACTAAAGGATTTGTATGCTAAAAACTACAAAACACCAAGAAAGAAATCAAACAAGATATATATCAACAGAGAGATATAACTATATTTGTGGATTGAAAGATTGAAGTAAAGATGTCATTTTTCCTGAAATTGATTTATAGGTTTAATAATATTCCTCTCAAATTCTATCAATGTCTTCTACACATATAGACAAGCTTATTCTGAAATTTACATGGAAAAGCAAAGGAATCAGAATAGCTAAAACCTTTTTTGGAAAAGAATAAAGTAGGAATAGGGTTTCCCAGGTGGTGCTAACAGTAAAGAACCCACCTGTCGATGCATGTAGATGTAAGAGACATGGATTCAATCCCTGTGTCAGGAAGATCCCCTGGAGGAGGTCACAGCAACCCACTCCAGTATCCTTGCCTGGAGAATCCCATGGGCAGAGGAGCCTGGCAGGCTCCAGTCCATAGGGTTGCAGAGTCAGACACAACTGAAGTGACTTAGCAAGCTAGCAAACTGGGAATAATTACTCTATTCAATACTAACCTACATTTAACTATATTAATCACATGTAACGCTGGTGAGGGCCAGATAGTTCAGTGAGGGAAAAAAAAGCCCAGACACAGACATATATATGTGCATGGCTAACTAAATTTTGACAAAAGTGCAAAAGCAATTCATTGGAAGAAAGACAGTCTTTTCAACAAATGGTGCAAAAGCAGTTAGATATCCATAGGCAAAACAAAATAACAAAAAAACCTTGACCTGAGCATCATACTTTATACAAAAATTAACTCAAATCAGAATTAAATGTTGATATAAATAAGCTTATCCTAAAATTTATAAGGAATGGCAAAATAAAAAATATATAAAACTCACACAAGAAAACAGGAGGAAATCCTCAGGGCCCCAGGGCTAGGCAAAGAGTTCTTAGACATTACATCAAATGCACAATCCACAAAAGAAAAACTGATAAATTGGATCTCATCAAAAAATTTTAACNTATAAGGAATGGCAAAATAAAAAATATATAAAACTCACACAAGAAAACAGGAGGAAATCCTCAGGGCCCCAGGGCTAGGCAAAGAGTTCTTAGACATTACATCAAATGCACAATCCACAAAAGAAAAACTGATAAATTGGATCTCATCAAAAAATTTTAACTTCTGCTCTTTTTCTGGTTAAGATTTTTTTTTTAAAAGATACAGTCTGAGAGAATATATTTGCAACCACATATCTGACAAAGGCCTTTTATCTAGAATATACAAATGACTCTCAAAATTTAGGAGTAAAAAACAATCCAGTTAGTAAGTGGGCAAAACATCCGAATCAACATTTTTCCAAAGAGCAGACATGGATGGCAAATAAGCACATGAAAAGATGTTCAACATCACTAGCCACTAGGAAAACTGAAATGAAAACCACCCCGACATACCACATCATACCTATTAGAACAGTTAAAATGCAACATAGTGACAGGACAATACCAAATGCTGATAAGGCTGCAACAAATTTCCCTCTCAAAGACTGCTGATGGGAATGTAAAATGGTACAACCACCCTGAAAAACAGTTTTTTGGTAGTTTCATATTCTTTTTGGTAGTTTCTTATAAAACTAAACATATATATACCACACAATCCAGCAATTGCACTTTGGGGCATTCATCACAGAGAAATGAAATTTTATATCCACATAAAAACCTATACACAAATATTCATAGCAGCTTTATCTGTAATAGTCCCAAACTGGAAACGATTCAAATGTCCTTCAAATGGGTTAATGGTTAAACAAATTGTGGTACATCCATATTATGGAACACTACTCACCAATGAAAAGAAATGAACTACTGATCAGTGGTTCAGCAGTAAAAAAATTTGGCTGCACTCAATACTAGAAAAATAAATGACCCAATCAAAAAATGGCCCAAAGAACTAAACATACATTTCTCCAAAAAAGGCATACAGATGGCTAACAAACACATGAAAAGATGCTCAACATCACTCATTATCAGAGACATGCAAATCAAAACCACAATGAGGTACCACCTCATGCCAGTCAGAATGGCTGAAATCCAGAAGTCAACAAGCAATAAATGCTGGAGAGGGTGTGGAGAGAAGGGAATCCTCTTACACTGTTGGTGGGAATGCAAACTAGTACA